>OY755038.1:125566475-125620778 GCA_963576565.1 Aspidapion aeneum
TAATTAGCATTGTATTTTCCTAAAATCTACTATGGCTCTTTTTGCTTAAGACCTTGTTAGCTCTCACGTTTTATTAACCTGTAGTAATATTTTTTTTTAGCTACTTTTTTTTGCCAACATAATTTTTTTGTTCTTTTTTCTTTCTTTTTGGTTTTTTTTGTATTATTTTTCAACTGAATTTAACTAAAGTTAAGTTGAATAGATAAGGAATTTTTAAATCTAGTCAGATAAAATTTAATCTGACGAGTTTTTTTAACGTCAAATTGTCCGATTTGAATGAAATTTGGTACCTAGGCTGGGTCTTGGGTCGAGATGGTCTCATTTAAAAATGAACAAAATCCACCGAACGCAAGGCAAATAAAATTGGAGTTTTTGTGAAAATATGGCGTGTGAGATATCGAACGAAAGGTAATTGAGTCTGCAGTTAAACAAAATACATTTTAGTTTATTTTAAAAAAAGGGTGGGGATAAATGTCCAAAATTAGAGTTTAAATGAAAATATGGCTTGTGTGGTATTAAACGAAAGGTAATTCAGTCTGGAGTTAGACAAAATAGTTTTTAAAAAAATGTGGGCATAAATTAAAAAAACTAGAGTTTAGGTCAAAACATGTCTTGTGTGGTATTCGAGTCTGGAGTTGAATAAAATATATTACAGTTTTTAGTTATATTGTCATAAATAAGTTTAAATTCGGATCATTTTACTATAAAAACGTAGCAATAACCAATACTGCTGAGCTTGCACTAATTTCGTCTCTAATAGCCCATGCTGGACAATAGACCGGCATCACTCTAGCAAGTGATCAACCCAGTATACCACTGAAATACGTGGTTCCTACTAAATACACCCAGTACACCACTGAAATACGTGGTCCCTACGAACCCAGTACACCACTGAAATAATGTGGTCCCTACTAAACATACCTAAGTAAAACCTCACTATGGTGGTTACGCTTTATGGCCCATAAGGTCAACTCTCTACGGCCTATAAGGTCTATTCCTTATGGCCCCTATACTAGGTCAACTCTCTCCAGCATCCCACTTTTTACATTATTTAATTATTTATAGCAATAACCTCTATTCCTGTTAATCTGTTTTTTTATATAAAATACATGTGTAAATTTGGATTCTTTATACTTAATTTTCATATTCCCCTAAATCCCTCAGTCACAAGGGCACTAAATAACAAACCTTGTGACATATATGGTAGAGATACCACTTGTGACAAATATAGTCGTGACAATATTAGCTTACACGTACACTATAATTAAAGTGCCTAGTGTGAGCTTAGGTGCCCATATATTAGCACAGTATTTTTTTTAGTCCTTGCCGTACATTCATCTTGTAAGCCTATTATGACATCAATAACGTGCTTGTATAATTTATTTGTTATTTTCTTCCCCGTGACATCCAGTGTATATTTTTTTTATTTGCATACATATACCTGTAATATATTTGCACACATTTATGACATCCATAACATGTTTGCATATTTTTTTTGTTATTTGTTTCCTCGTGACATCCAGTGTATATTTCTTATTTTTATAGCGGTACTTGTTACATCCGTTATTTTTATGAAACATTGGCAACATTGCTGGATGTCACAAGTTAACACAAATATTTAGGGATCTTACAACGTCAAAATTTTTTTGTATATACAATGGACGCCACAAAGATATGAAAAATGTGATTTCTAAATTTGTGAGTTTATACAAATATTTTTATGGAATTAAAAATAAAATATTTTTTATTACATTTCAAATTTTTTATTTTTGGATAACACCAGGTTTTAAAGTGGATGTCATAAAAACCGACTTTTTGCTGGATGTCACAAGATACAACGGTCGAGTATATATATATATATATATATATATATATATTGATAAAGGGTACTTAGCCACCTCAAAACAAAGTATATAAACTACGGTGTCACCTCATATATAACTTTAGTGCCTCACGTTTTTGAGGTGACCACGTTTTTCAATAAAAATTTCAGGGACGATTCCTAACACACTCAGCAAGCTGTGTGCAAAATTTTGTTTTGAGATCACAAAATATAGCTACTTTTTGGCCGTTTAATTCACGTATCTATCGGTGGCGCTAGCATCGCTTTTACTGAAACGAGACGGTCCACTAAGTCACCTTGGTGGTATAAAACGTATTTTGCTTGTTAAAACCGCGTAACCGCGACCTCAGAAATTTGGCAACATTACAGTTTAGATTTTAGAGACTACGGGTCTCTTTGTTACATGTAATTTCAAATATTACCTGCTTCTTTGACCCATGGAAGAATGTTTAATAAAATTCTCAGAAACGAGTGTATGGGTGTGATATTTTAAAAGGGTCTTTGTAGAGGATTATAATTGTATTTTTTATCTTATTGAAACAATTTAACTAATTTTGTTAATCCTTTTACATTTTTTAAATTATTCTGGTAGTTTTTAACGGTTTTATTTAACTTGACTTGATCAAGGGTTTTAATTAACTTGACTTGATTGGCTTTCTGATACATCAAATCTTTGCGACAGCTATTCATACAGTTTCCTATGGGCTTTACACTTGAAATTAGTTAAGTAGTTCAATCATTCGATATATAAAATGCCGTTTTGGTGTAAAAAGTCCGAAACTTGGCACAAATATAGGGTTCACGGTCTATAATACTTAAAGTTTGCGACCTCAAGTGACGTCTGCTCTCGCTTTAAAAAAAAACCGGCGCACAAATTCTGTTTTTCTAAAATAACTTATTTTTCGTAAAAAAGTTTACTATAAATTATAGCCAACAAAATTTTATACGAAAATGCTAAAATGTGTTTTTTTGTTAGGCTAATAGTTTCAGAGGTATGATATTAACCATTTTTCCGGCATTTTGGAATTTGCTCAATTTGTTTTTTTGGTGTCCTTTAAATAAAAATCTACTCATTTTTAAGAAAGATTGTAATGACATGACAGACACCAACATGTATTTCTATATTATATGCAAAATAAACTGAAAATAATTAGGTTTTATCCAATTTTCTAATAGACAAAATATATAATAGAGTTTATTGTAGGAAACTCCATGGGCGCACAGTGGAACGTTTTGAAGATCTAGGTGGACAACCCCTGAGCAACATTAACACTCTTTAATGCTTGATTTTTTTAGCTTTAAAATAACATAAAATATTTAAAAGCATTTAGTATTTGCAATATTACCTACCTCTTATATAGGGTGATGCATATTTTAACGATTTTAAGATTTGTATTCATACTGTATGTTTTTAAGGAAAATTGTTTCAACACATTTTATAACAATGAAGTAACGGTATATATTTTTTTTAGTTTTTGCAAGAAGGAATTTAAATAAAACAGTTTTGCAATATACAAGGTATTCCAGAAAAATTTAAATAAAGACGTTTTAGGCGGTAAGGGACGATCAAGAAAAAAATTCCGCTCTCATCTGTTACTGTATGAAAAATAAATGCAATAAACATTTTAAACCTCTCACGCTTTGCCCGGGGTGAAACCAACCCCTAAAATTATAATGGGAAATGTTCATCGGATGGCATTATCTTTAAAGGGGTTTAATGTGAGAAAATTTAAGAGATATTTGGATTTTAATTTTATATAACTAAGAAAGTTTTAAAAAATATTTATTAAATTGGAACATTTCATTTTTATTTGAAAAATATTATTACTTAACATAATAAATAATAGAATAATTCACTAACATAAGTCCATTTTTGATGGAAGCAGAGCACAGCAGTTAAATAATTTAATCGAAATGGAAAGGTACAAAATGAAATTTTAAAATTAAAGTAGTAACACCTGTTTTTTAAATTATTCTTCTGAAGACACCGACAAATTGTCATCTTCAACGTGTTTTTCATGGTTTAAATATTGAATATCAGGACTTTTTAGTAAATTAAGAACTTCTGGGGAAAATATTGACGCCGATTTTTGTGTGTTAATTCTGAAACTATTTACTACTGGATCTGATGAAATTAAAAGCATTCCTAACAAATCTTTATTTGTTGCTTCCCTGGATTTTTTTTGTGTGTGAAATTCTCTAAATATTCTGCAATCTTTATGTCGTGCTTTTTGCGCGTCTTCTGAAAGTTGTCCTATGGGTATTTTGCAGCTTTTAATAAGATCACTACTACATTAACTGATGATGAATATTGATTTGTTGATTACCGACAGTCACAGTTGTTTGCTTTAAATCATTAATTTGGTATTTAATTTTGTCTACTTCACAGAAAGTTACGTTGTTTGTTTCTTTACAAAAAATGAATTTTATTGGTCGACAGTTTCTAGTAGATGATGTGCGATTATTTTGGCAAGCACAAGTGCCGTCATCACTGAGAGGATGTAGTTTAATGGGCACGAAAGAAAAAATAAATAAATATTCATCATTACTTAACTCATGAGAAAATCTCTGTTTGTACCTGCTGTGCCCTGCGCAACCATCGCACCCCCATTTGCTAACTAAAGTAAACTCTAATACACCATCGGTAATTAATCGTTCAAGGACAGAATCTTATACAATAGACAGTCTTTGTGCTGTCAGGTCTAAAATGGCTTGAAGTTTAATTTCAGAACTAATTTCAGTTATAATGATATCATTTTCTGAAGGACAGCATTCACTTTTGGCTAGCTGGAGAGCATAGTATAAGGGATAAAGCTTATGTCCAACATTATTTGCTCTAGTTCTTAGTAAGTTATAGGAATTTTTAGAGAGCTCACAGTCTACATAAATTGCAAGTGCTTCTTCTTTTGAAAACATCCTTGAAACATTATCTCTTGCTCGCATTTGTTGCCCTTTGTGGTGAACAACTCGCTAACTCTTGAACTATAGTAGCTGCATCTCGCTTTCCAGATGCTCTTAAAGTAACTGCAGCTGCAAATGTAATTTCATCATTTCATTTGTTTGCAAAAGGCTCTGATTTTTACGCTTTTTTGTTTTGTCACTACACTCATTAAACGGTTTTTTAGATGGTCCTAAATTTTTCGGTTCTGATAGGAATTCTGAATCCGGTTTTTTGTTAGAAATGGAAAATGTAATATCTTCTCTATCCAGCGAATTCTTATTAGATTTTAAAAACAACTGTTTATTTTTAGATTTTGACCACCGGATTCCAAGTTGTACACAAAAGTTATGAATTTTAGAAGCCCATTTTACTTTGTCTTCTTTTTCTATATGCTGAACTTTAAATTTATTTGTAACATAATTAAAAATGTGTGATTCTCTATTTTTTTTAGGGCTATCCAACCAGACTTTTAAAAATTCGTGTCTTGAAATTTCGGGCATTGTCTGCAACAAAAATATATAACTCTAGGTACACTGAAAACACACCCACACAGGATTAGGTTCCTCATACAGAATTAAGTTCCCTGCGCAGTACTCGACAAAAAATAAAAAACACATAATATATACCTGTAGATAGAAAATAGAATTTTTGCAAAGTGCATAAAAAAATATTTTTATTATTATCTTGCAAACTAAACTGTGTTAATTAATTTCTCAATCATATTCCTAAAACCGCATAATAATAACTTGCTTTGTTTAAAACTTAATTTTTTTGATTTTTTAACCTCAAAAAACTTTCCTTGGGGTTTGGTGCAGATGCATTTTTATTAAGCTTGGTTAAGCTTGTGACAGAGTGAAAAGTTACTGTTTACAAAAATTCGTGAAAAAAAAAAATTTCGCCGAAAATAATACTTATTAATAATACCATTGCTATGCGGGCTAGGAAGGAAAAAACTAAAAATTGTAACTTTTTGAAAAAAATAAAGTCCCAAAAAAATTTTTTACGTCATTTTATTTATATAGTTTTATTCAATTTGTTTAAAAAAAGGCGACAGTATTTTAATTTTTCGAATAACACAATTTAAGTTTTTTATTTTAAAACCCCCTGTATATAGCGCCACTTTTTTCCTTTTGAACGAATATCGTAACCGTTTCTGAAAATCCCACAAAGCCCTATGTACTTACTTTTATTTGGACACCCTGTACACAAACAGACACATTGACTCATCGTGATATGGAAAAATGCACGAAGATTGACTAATTTAGGTAAGAAAATCCCCAAAGGGCATATTTGTGAAGGTATCAAAAAGAAAATGAAAACACAAATAATACGTTTTCTATTTTTAGAGTTGCAGGCTAACAAAATAATTAAGTACAAGTTAACCCCATAAAAAGGACAAAATTTTAATACTGCGCCAGAAAGCAGGGATTTCGGTTAATTAGAAAATAATAAAACTAACATCAACAAATTCTAACAAACTAAAGTTTCAGTCCAACAAAAACTGTATAAAAATAAAATTTTCCTTACCAAAACACCAGCGAATTCATAAAATTATAGCAAGTAAAACACTGCAACAATGACAGTCAAAATGCTTCCCTAGTCTTGAGGACATGTCACTCTAAAAATGCCTGGCACTTGTTTTACTTCAGCACCTACTCGCGGGAAAAAACAATATTGTTTTAAAGCATTGCCCATACATAAGATTAAAATGTCTAAGCAGAAAATTTTTAAGATGCAACTTTCAATGCAAATATCTTGACAACCAGAGGGGATAAAAAAATAATATTTTGGATCTAGGATGTATGGAATATGCTCTTTAATTGTAGGTAGCTGAAATGTTCATTTATAGTACTTAACCATGTCCACCTAGATTAGTCAAACGTTCCACTGTGGGGCGTCCCAATTATGGGACTATTTTTAAAGATAACAAAAAAGTCCGTATTATTATTATAGGTATTATTCAGTTTTTTGAAAAACCATTTGAGAGAAAAATATTGAAAACATTTTTTTTAGAAAATAATTTTCTCTTTTAGTCAGTATATCATATAGTATTGTTAAAGCTAAAGTTGATACTCCAGGGTCGTACGAAAATTTAGGATATTTTTACAATAAACCAACATTTTTAGGTTTTATATGATTTTCTCAAAACAAAAATTTAAATTATAATTTTAAAAATATATAAATTAAACGACTAGAATTGGCAGTTCCCACTCCACTGGCATCCCTACATTGGGAATATTTGTAATCCTAAAAAATCGTCACCTTTTTTAGACGCCTAGTCAATTATAGAATCGTAGCGTCCCTGTATGTAACAGATATTGGCAAAAGCTGATATCTACCATATGCAGATACGCTAAATTATCCCTGCAAATTGGCTCGTGAGGAGGCCGCTTTAGGCGACTTCTTATAGTATTTATTTAATTTTCTAATTATGCGGTTAGCCCGATATTTATTAACTAAAAGTCCATATTTTTTCTCCTTAAAACTGTGTTTGACTAGTCATTAAATTAAGTTAGGTCCATAAAAAAATTTTGATATCAAAGGTTTATTCTACAACATACTAAAATTCCATAAGTTTTGAGGGTAGACAAAAATCTTATAAGAGGTATATTACTTTTACTCCTCACAAAGAGACCCAATTCTTAGAATGGTATAATACAATTTATGCCCATCGCCCATCTTTGTGATCTTGTAGCGTCAGCAAGCCACAGAAATTTAAATTGATAGATCCATGATGGATCTGATACCATCGTAGCCCATCAGCACACTCCAAGTGAACTCCACGCTATATCAGCTTTGAAAACAGTTTCGTGTAAATATCTTAATCTTCGAAGTTTTTGATTTAAACACTTAAAAGTTAGCATATTTTCATTCAGTCATTAGGAATAATAGATTATGACCAATATCTAACCAGCTTGCTACAGTATTGAATAATATTTTACCTAAAAATTTCATGAAAATCGATTTAGCGGTTTGGGAGCTATGGTCTTACAGACAGACATACACACACACACACACACACACACACACACACACACACACACACACACCTACACACACACACACACGCACACACACACACGGACAGACACCACGACGATATTGCTAAGATAGGTCAAAATACACCCAAATATATTTTCGGCGTTATCTCAAATTTTTTTTTTCGTCGAAAATAATACCTTCTCTAGCCATTGCTTTGCGGGCTAGGAAGGTAAAAACACTTAAATATGGATAAAAATAATTTTCATGTGTCAAATTGCGTATGTTTTGCTTTACATCATAATAGCACCCATTTAAAAAAAATGGAGTATTTCAAAGAAATGAATCCGGTTTTACCGTTTTACTTAGAAGTATGAATGGGCGTACACAGATGGAGGGAGGGTCTCGGGGGCCGGGCCCCCCCATGTCTATGATTTTGTTTAGAGATTCTCCACATATTTCCTGAATAAAAAGTATAAAGAGTATAAAATTCGCCATCATGAGGCTTCGGGCCCACCCGAGAGGCCTCACGCCCCCCCCCCCAAGAACTATCCCTGGGTGCGCTACTGGAGTAGGTAGGTACTACAAACTTGACATACCAAAGTTGAATTTAAAGTAAGTCGTCGATCAGCTGTCATCGTTTAATGTAAAATTGTCAAAATATTGCTTGGTACTATTACTGCCTGGCAAGCGCGAATTTTGACCTAAATTTAGGGGGGGGGGGGTAATGGTCGACGGAAAAAATATTTGTGCATTTATTTTTTTAGAGGGGGGAATTACCCCGTTACCCTCCTCAAATTCGCGCTTTCTGCCTTGCTTTACTCCAATAAGTCCCTAATGTATTTTGTGATAAATTTAAACATGACTTGTACAGGTTGGGCCAATTTTGATGTTTTTTGAGGAATTTAGGTATTTCTGGCAGTTATAGATAAAAGAAGTGGACTGAGCTTGATTTTCGAGACGTTTTCAAATATCAAAGCCGGTTTTTAATACAAATGGCCGCGTTTGAACTACGAGGGGTTTAACTTTTTAATTTACGAAAATTTAATTTTTTATTAGAAATTCAACTGTCAAACTAAATTTATTTTAAAACTTAGTTTTTGATATATAACATTAAAATCGTATTTTTCTTAATTTTTTGATATTTTTGATTTTTATTTTATATCTGAGGGCACGGCGGCAGTGCCTCGCCAAATTCGCGCGCCGTACCATCTTTTCTTGAAACGTTTCAGCCGATATTTGACCTATCTAAAACTCTACTTCAGAATGAGCTACGACTCTCAAACTTTGCACAGTCGTAGATCTTCATGGAGTTAACAATTAAGTTTCATGGAATTCCATAAAGTAGTAAAGTAGTTACGAAATTTTAAAAAACGTCGAAATTGCCACTCACTCGCTCACTGTTATATAGATCATCAAAATTCTACTGTACTTCCAGACATGCTACAAAGCTGAAATTTGGCAGACTGATTGAAATTATGACCAAAGCCCAGAATTCTAATTTATCCTCCCCTATACATGTAAAGTTATGTAAAAGAAATGCAAGAGAGCTGAGCTTTGGCCGTCTGATAGGAACTATCATAAAACTATAGAAAAAATTTAAAAAAACCAAAATTATAATTTACTTCCCTCCCCTATAAATGTAAAGTTATGTAAAATTAACACTGCCCACTTCCAGAAACGCTAGAGAGCTGAGCTTTAGAAGGCCGATTGTAACTATGATAAAACTATAGAAAAAAATTAAAACACCCCAAAAATCTAATTTACTTCCCTCCCCTATACTATCCCACTTCCAGGAACGCCAGAGAGCTGAGCTTTTTAAGACTAAAGGGCACCATAATAAAATTATAGGAAAAAATTTAAAAACACCAAAATTTTAATTTACATTGCACACTTCCAGAAACGCTAGGGAGCTGAGCTTTGGAAGGCTGAAAGGACCTATGATGAAACCATGGGAAAAAATTTAAAAACCCCAAACTTTTAATTTGCTCCCCTCCCCTATAAATGTAAAGATATTTAAAAGTAAGATTGCCCACTTCCAGAAACGGTAGAGAGCTGAGCTTTGGAAGGCCGATAGGAACTATGATAAAACTATAAAAGAAAATTAAAAACCCCAAATTTTAATTAACTTCCCTGCCCTATAAATGTAAAGACATACAACCTTTGGATATGTGCTATTTCCTGCCACCTCAGGCACTGTTGCCGGTTTTATTAAGGTGATAACTTATGGCGTAAGTCTATAAGCAACAATAGCTTTATCTAACTAAATTTAAATTTTAAATATAAGGTAACAACGTTTTACTTTTATTTAGGGACACTTTAGGAAATATTACAACTTTAAAAGGTTGCAAAAGTTTGTAAGAAAAGATGAATGGTGACAACGTACTGTCTTTATATAAAAAAACCGAACATTTATACTTTCATTATAGAAAAACTTGCTGTTATTTTTTTTGGAAAACACATTTTGAGGTTTTGTTGCATAGCTTGAAAGTCCTAAATACAATTTTTGTTGAAAAATGGTTTACTTACTGTCAAAAAATCTACACATAGATCCGATAAACATTAAAAAAAAATTGTCAAAAATACACTCATGGAATGCAAAAAAAATTAATACATTATCTTAATTTATATATTTTTGGGTTTGCAATGTTTATGGTATGATTGATATAACAGATTTTTTTAAAAACATTATTTATCCGTAACAATAAAATAAAGAAATTGTGATAATTAGTTAAGCCGTTTAAAACATTAAAACCATATACAGGAATGATGTGTTTGCCCACGCCATAGCCCAACGCGAATATTATTAATCTAATAATAACCACCAATTTGTAAATGACATACTTTATCAGAAAAGTTTCACGGGCGAATCTTCAGAGGTAGCAGAAGACAGCTTAAGCCCTGGATTTTTTTAAATTTGAAGAAATTTCACGAGGTAAAAAGTCTTAACAAAAAAGTTTTACGGGCAAGTCCTCAGAGGTAAAGGTAGCTCGGGGAAGCGTTTCGGCCTCATTAGGCCTCATTCAGCCCGAGCATAACCATGAAATGAAATGATTATGTCGGTATCTGAAAAAGAAATAGGAAATATGGTGTTTACTGAGGAGAGATCAACTGTCAATTTGCAGCTTTGACATTCTTTATTATTTAATTTCCAAGTAAGTCATATCAAAATTATAATATATTTATGTTTAATTTAGCACTGTGCTGTGTTTAGAGTCATTTGCAGCCGTAATAGCCAAGTTTACAAAAACATTTCCAAACTAGTGAGAATCTTTCATTTTAAAATTTGTATTGGAGAACTTGGCATTACTTTTATCTCAATTCTTTTAACGGAACAGCACTCTCGCGTACTTAGCTTTTTTTACATGAAATGTTTTTGTTATGATTTTACTCCTTTTTTAAAGGATTTGGATAATATTTAAGTTTTAAAGTAGTAAAATATGAGGAATATTATTCAAAAGTTTTGGAATGCCTTATTAAAAATTTTGAGGTTTTTTTTATATTTTCCTATGGTTTTATCACAGTTCCTATCAGCCTTCTAAAGGTCAGCTCCCTAGTGTTCCTCGAAATAGGCAATGCTAATTTTACATAACTTTACATTTATAGGGGAGGAAAGTAAATTAAAATGTTGGTGTTTTTAAATTTTTTACTATACTTAGTTTTATCATAGTTCCTATCAGTATTCCAAAGCTCTCTAGCGATTCTGGAAGAGGAGAATGTTACTTTTACATAACTTTACATTTAAAGGGGAGGGAGGTTAATTATAATTTGGGGTTTTTAATTTTATTTTATAGTTTTATCATAGTTCCTATCGGCCTTCCGAAGCTCAGCTCTCTAGCGTATCTGGAAGTGGGCAATGTTACTTTTACATAACTTTACATTTATAGGGTAGGGGAGTAAATTAAAATTTTGGGGTTAAGTTTTTTCCTATAGTTTTGTCATATTTCCTATCAGTCTGCCATAGCTCAGCTCTCTTCCGCCTCTGGAAGTGGGCAGTGTTACTTTTACATAACTTTACATGTATGGGGGAGAGGAGTGAATTAGAATTTTCGGGTTTTTTTTTTCCAATGGTTTGGTCACAATTTCTAACAGTATGCCAAATTTCAGCTTTGTAGCGTGTCTGGAAGTACAGTAGAATTTTGATGATCTATACATGAGTGAGTGAGTGGCAATTTCGATGTTTTCTGAAATTTCGTAACTACTTTACTATTTCATGGAATTCCATGAAACTTGTAGAGGTTGTTAACTCTATAAAGATCTACGACTGTGTGCAAAGTTTGAGAGTTGAGTAGCTCATTCCAAAGTAGAGTTTTAGATATGTCAAATATGAGCTTAAATGTTTCAAGAAAATATGGTACACCCATTTCCGCGCGAACTTGTCCGGGCACTACTGTGCCCTCAGATAACTCTAGCGTTTCTGAAAATGAGCAATGTTACTTTTACATAACTTTACATTTATAGGGGGGGAAAGTAATTAAAACCTTGTGGTTTTTTTTTCTATCAGTCGTCCAAAGCTCAGCTGTCTAGCGTTTCTGTAAGTGGAGATTATTACTTTTACATAACTATACATTTATAGGGCAGGGAAGTTAATTAAAATTTGGGGTTTTTAATTTTCTTTTATAGTTTTATCATAGTTCCTATCGGCCTTCCAAAGCTCAGCTCTCTACCGTTTCTGGAAGTGAGCATGTTACTTTTAAATAACTTTACATTTATAGGGGAGGGGAGCAAATTAAAAGTTTGGGGTTTTTAAATATTTTCCCATGGTTTTATCATAGGTCCTTTCAGCATTCCAAAGCTCAGCTCCTTAGCGTTTCTGGAAGTGTACAATGTAAATTAAAATTTTGGTGTTTTTAAATATTTTCCTATAGTTTTATTATGGTGCCTTTTAGTCTTAAAAAGCTCAGCTATCTGCCGTTTCTGGAAGTGGGATAGTATAGGGGAGGGGAGTAAATTAGATTTCTGGGCTTTGGTCATAATTTCTATCAGTCTGCCAAATTTCAGCTTTGTAGCATGTCTGGAAGTACAGTAGAATTTTGATGATCTATACATTAGTGTGCGAGTGAGTGGCAATTTCGACGTTTTTTAAAATTTCGTAACTACTTTACTACTTTATGAAATTCCATGTTGTTAACTCCATGAAGATCTACTACTGTTTAAAGTTTGAGATTCGTAGCTCATTCCGAAGTAGAGTTTTAGATAGGTCAAATATCGGCTGAAACGTTTCAAGAAAAGATGGTACGGCGCGCGAATTTGGCGAGGCACTGCCGCCGTGCCCTCAGATATAAAATAAAAATCAAAAATATCAAAAAATTAAGAAAAATACGATATTATTGTAATATATCAAACACTAAGTAATAAAATAAATTTAGTTTGACAGTTAAATTTCTAATAAAAAATTAAATTTTCATAAATTAAAAAGTTAAACCCCTCGTAGTTCAAACTCGGCCATATATATTAAAAACCGGCTTTGATATTTGAAAACGTCTCGAAAATCAAGCTCAGTCCACTTGCTTTTATCTATATCTGCCAGAAATACCTAAAATTCCCAAAAAACATCGAAATTGGCCCAACCTGTACAAGTCATATTTAAATTTGTCACAAAATACATTAGGGACTAATTGGAGTAAAGCAAGGCTGAAAGCGCGAATTTGAGGAGGGTAACGGGGTAATCCCCCCCTCTAAAAAAATAAATGCATAAATATTCTTTCCGTCGACCATTACCCCCCTAAATTTAGGTAAAAATTCGCGCTTGCCAGGCAGTAATAGTACCAAGCAATATTTTGTCAATTTTACATTAAACGATTTAATTTAAAGGCCACCAAAAAACAAATTGGACAAATTCCAAAATGAAAAAATGGTTAATATCATATCGCGAACCTTGTTTTTAGTCTAACAAAAAACACAGTTTAGCATTTTCGTATAAAATTTTGTTGGCTATAATTTTTGTTTCAAATTTTGTACAAAAACCAAGTTATTTTAAAAAAAGAGAATACGTGCGCCATTTTTTTAAAAAAGCGGCGAGAGCAGGCATCCTATGATTATGCCAAACTTCTGACCTTTTGCACCAAAACGTCATATTATATGGTTAAACTACTTAACTAATTTCAAGTCTTTCCATAGGAAAGTGCCTGAATAGCTGTCGCAAAAATTTATTATATTACAAAATCAATCAAGTCAAGTTAAATAAAACCGTTAAAAACCACCAGCCAGAATAAGCAAAAAAAATGTAAGAACACTAGCAAAATTAGTCAAATTATTTCAATAAGATAAAAAATACAATAATAATCCTTTACAAAGCTCCTCTTAAAATATCAGACCCAGGCACTCGTTTCTGAGAATTCTCTTAGATATTCCAAGGGTAAAAATAGCAGGTACAAATTACATATAACAAAGAAACCCGTAGCGTCTAAAATCTACTCTGCAATGTTGCCAAATTTCTGAGGCCGCTGCGACGCGGTTTTAATACGCAGAATACGTTTTATACCACCGAGGTGACTCAGTGGACCGTTTAGTTACAGTAAAAGCGACGCTAGCGCCACCAGTAGATACGTGAACTACACGGCCAAAAAGTAGCTATATATACCATTTTGTGACCTCAAAACAAAATTTTGCACACAGCTTGCTGAGTGTGTTAGGAATCGTCATTGAAATTTTTATTGTAAAACGATGTCACCTGAAAAAGTGAGGTACTAAAGTTATATATGGGGTGACACCGTAGTTTATATACTTTGTTTTGAGGTGGCTAAGTAACCTTTATCTATATATATATATATATATATATATATATATATATATATACAGAAACCACTGGCGTATACAAAAAATTGCCTTGAGGCTTGGAATTTTTTTCCACTTTTATTAACATATTAAGAAGTAGGAAAATAAATAGTTTTAGCATAATATATTTCTAGATTTTTGGGGGCTTTCACCTTTAAGCCCCCCTCCCCCCTTGTATATGCTCATGCAGAAACTATAATAAAAACATCAAATATTTTTGCTTTATTTGTGAATGGGACAGCCGAGCAAGGGACAAACCTTACATTGTACAGAACTGGTCTTTGCGAGAAAGATTTACTCCCGGTCAGAAAAATGTCGCCAACGATCCTTATTAGCCCAAGTAACATTTTAGGGCATATTGCCAAGCTGAAGGGTCAAAATTTCCAATCACTTGTCAAAACTTCTACTTTTTTCCTTAAAAAATTACTTTGCAGTTAAAGGTTTATAAGATATGTCATAAACTGGAACAAATAACCCAAGAAATCGTTATTTATAGACAAAAATTTTTAAGAACTCTTTTAGGAAAAACTTTCTATTTTTTTCCTTCTTTAAACCCGTTTCAGCTATAAAGGCAAAGTAACGACACAGTTTGTGCTAAATCTGACCTAGTATTCTACTTTGAGGTTCTCGATTTCCCTAGGCATTTTTAAGACAACATAGCTTGTAAAATAGTGTATATTTTGACCTTAAAGACTTCTTGAAAGTTAAGAACTTTTTTGGTTGGTTCTGTAAGTTAGAGTTACTTATTTTTGACCCAAATGAATTCCTTCAAGGCAGGGCCCATTTTGGTTAAGTTACAGGTTGAAAATTATTATTTTTATTAAATAAGTACAACCTAAAACGCATCGTTGAACTATATAGGAAAATCTGCCATTTTATTTAACCATATGGAAAGTTCGGCGTTGGCTAGGTTAAAAGTTGCAGTTTATTTTGTCCTGATAAAAATTACGTATAAGAAGTTGAAAACAAGAAAGAAGATCATTTTCCGATGACGTCACAACACAAACAAACCAATTTGAGGTTAACTGTAGTTTTTTTTCACTAAATTCTAAAATAGATATGTGAAGTTTTTTCGGATTCCTGCTGCATTGAAAAATGCAGGTGACAGTTAAAATGCCTTATCAAAACAGAGGCAGGAGATGTGGATTAAAGCCCTTAGAAGAGGAGGATATAGTAAATCAAAACAGGTACTATATTCAAAAAAATAGCCCTTTGTTTATATTGTTTAAAATTGTTTTGTTTTCAGGAAGATCTGCTGATTTTCTAAATAAAGATTACCCTGATTGGATTCCCTAACTATAATCCTCTAGCTGTGATTGCCAAACACATTGATAGAGAGCATCAAAAAAGAGGAAGCAGCTTGAACTTGATGAGGTAAGTCTATGTACATATAATATAGTTAATACTGCTATTGGTTTCCCAATAAGCATGACAGTGCAAGGGTTTATGTTTAGAGAAAGCAGAGGGGATAACAACCCAAAATTTCGACATGTATGTCAATATTTTGTAGATGTATTTTCATGAGAGCAACCATGAGGGGGCTCGAGGCCCTGCCCCCCTATAGCCTAAGTTTTGAGAAATATTTTATAAATTAAAAAGCCTCATCTATCATGTAAGGACTGAAAGCTAGGACTAAATAAGGATTTTTAAGTCGATTAGTGAAAAATTACATTTAACCGAGAAGTGCTCAGCTGCTCTTAGTCGTGTCGTGTATAATTTTTTTCCCAGGAATATATAGCACTGGACACTATAGAGTACCCTAAAACACATTAAGGGCCAAGAATTTGTTTTTAAATTTTGTCTGATGGTGTACAAAGTTGGTTCAGGTGGTCACCTTTCGGCTTTAACTAGATTTGTTTTGCTAAATAAGTATTATTTTTTTTTAGAAAGAAATGCAGACTTCAGCGACATGAAATTATGAAAAATGTAGTGCAAAATGATTTAGACAAAATGTGATATAATATATAGGATATAATGTAATTTCTACACTTTATTGTGTTTTTTAAAAAATTATATTTGTAGCACTCCGATGGCTCAGATTGGGTTTTGGTAGATACAGTGGACTATAATTAACATTGGCGCAAAAAATTCTTTTAACTAGAGAAAGTAAATAATTTAAAAATTGTAGGTTAAATTTGAAAGAGAAATAAAATTGTGATATAGCCTCATGGAGAGGGACTTACCGCTGTTTTGAAGTTCAAAAGTGCAAGGTGTACACCTTTCCATAAGAGCTATGTGACTTGAAGTTCCAACAGGATGATGGCATGATAATTTTAATTATTTGCGGTATTTTAAAGTGAATTTTCACTATTTTTTAAATTTAAATTTTAAGGTTGTCGTTTTCTAGACATGGCGACGCGTAGCACACTTTGTCTGTCTCTCTGTCCTGCGCTTGCAGTTTTTTCGCACATGCGCACACTTCACCCTCTATAGGAAACCATATTTAAAATTTTATGGATATGTGAAAAACACGATAGAGGACGCTTGTAGTGCCAAAGTATATAAAAATAAAGAAATAAAAAATAAAATGATAATTCTTAAATTTAGAATAGAAATTACATTTTTTGCGTTTAATTCTTGCATTTTAATGCAATTTTGCTTTAGGTAAATTTTATAATAACTAATAGATGACCCATTTACTTAGGATTAATATAAATTTAAGACTAATAATTTTATGTTCAAGACAAAATTTTAGTCCATGAAAAATAGGAAAAATAAAAGTAAAATTCAAAAATAAAAGACAAATAAAGAGGTTTTTTATGGAAACCGAACATATTGCCGGCCGAAAATGCTATGCATTTTCTAAAGTATCAAGTGGCAAAGGACATAGCTTTGAGATTGGTCTCTTTAACACCGAGTCCCTTGTCTTGACATTAGCAACCCGATTTACACCGTCTTTACCCGGAAAAATTTCAATTATTCTACCGAGCTGCCATTGTAGCGGGGGTATAAAATCATTCTTGATTATTACCAAACGACCAACTTCTGGAGTACAAGTAGGGTCCAGCCACTTGCTCCTTTGTTGAAGTGTATGCAAATATTCTTGCTGTCAGCGTCTCCAGAAATCCTGATGGATTCTTTGAAGTAGCTGCCAGCGAGTTAATCTATTAATTTTGACATCTGTTAAGTCAACGTCAGGAAGAGCTGTCAACGGTTCCAATGATAAAAAATGACCTGGTGTCAAAACAGAAATGTCATTTGGATCCGAGGAAATTTCAGTTAGCGGTCGAGAGTTCATAATAGCTTCAATCTGACAGGTGACTGTATATAACTCTTCATATGTTAAAATTTGTGAACCAATTGTTCGAAATAAATGTTTTTTGACAGTTTTAATCCCAGACTCCCAAAGACCTCCAAAATTGGGACTGTGACATTTAATTGGACGAGGAGAATCAATCTGTAACAACTGTCTATTTGCCGAAACTAGGTTAGTTCCATTATCAGAATACATATCAGTTACGTAATTTCTACGAGCCACAAATCTACGCATTGCTGCGATAAAAGCATCGGCTGTCAAATCACTGACTATTTCGATATGTACCGCTTTCGTACTCATACAAACGAATAAGCAAATATATGATTTTAAAGTACGTGGGGCACCGCGGGTCCGGTTCATTAAAATAGGAATGAGGCCACCTAAATCTACTCCCGTATGCAAAAATGCTCTGAGTTGAGAAACTCGTGGAAACGGAAGTGAACCCATTGGGGGTTGTACCGATTTAGGGGATAACTTAAGACAGGGGATGCATTTTGCTAAAACTTGACGAATTTTGCGTTTTGCCGCAATTATCCAAAAATTTTGGCGTAGTAAAAAATGTACTGTTCTTAATCCAGCATGTAAATATTTTAAATGAAAATGTTCGATAATTAAATAAGTAATTCTACTTTCGCGGGGTAATAAAATTGGAAATTTTTTGTCATAAGAGAGAAGAATTGTGCAATCTTCCACCGACGCGTAATAAATTTTGGTCATCTAAAAATAGATTTAATTTTTGCATCGGTTTAGATAATTTTATATTATTTTTAAGAGAATTTATTTCTTTCGAAAAATAGATCGATTGTTCGTTTTTTGCACTTGCCGCTTCTCGAGCGTGATAGGGATCTCCTTGCAAGTGCGCATACCCGTAAAAAAAAAATAATAAAAAAAAATAAATAAAGTGCGGTTTGAATTTCTTGAAACGTTAAAAAAGTTTCAAAAATTATACTTTTATTTAGAAATTTTTTAATTATAAAACGTTAAATATACGCAAAAATTCTACAGAGTTTAGTAAAAGAGGAGTTTTTATTAATAAGCGAAGTTAAAAAATTTAAGTTTAGGATTTGCGTAGTAATTAAAGTTAAGGTTTTATTAGCTTTTTCTTCATTTAAAGTTTCAGAAGTGTCTTTTATTTCCAAGGTTATAGGCCAGTAGTCATAATGTAATTTTAAAAATTGGGGACCTTAAAAAAATAAACTATGATTTATAAGTTCACTAGGAAAGACCTCTTGAAGCTACATCAGCGGGATTCTGAGAAGTGGAAATATAATGCCAATTTTTAGGAGATACTTTTTCATGAATTTGCGTGACTCTATTTTGTACATAGGTTTTCCACCTAGACGGATGTCCATTTTTAATCCACGATAAAGCTACTTGAGAATCACTCCATGCGAATATTTGGTGAATTTTAAGTCTGTTTTTAAAACTATGAAGAATAAATTGAATTAAATCAGCTAATATATTACAAGCGGCTAACTCGAGTCGTGCGATACTTGTAAATTTTATAGGGGCGACTTTAGTTTTTGAGCATAAAAAATAAATAAAAATTTTATTTTTATAAATTAAGCGTAAATAAACAATAGCTGCATACGCTTTATTTGAAGCGTCTGAAAAACCGATTAATTCGCATTGAGCGTTTCCAGAAAAAATATTGATAAAGCGGGATAAGCGAAATTCTTTTAAAAGTGGTAATTCTAACCTATAGCGTTCCCAGAGGCTACTTATCGCTATGGGAGCATCTTCGTCCCAGTCCAATCCAGATTTCCAGAATTCCTGGATTGGGCATTTAATTAAAATAGTAATTGGCGACAACCAACCAAGGGGATCATAAATTTTAAAAATTTCTGAAAGGATATAGCGTTTCGTGCAACTACGATTTAGAGGCTCTACTGAGTATGAAAAATAGTCTGAACAGGGTTGCCATCTAAGTCCTAAAATTTTTGTAGTTTCTTCTATATCAAGAGAAAGAGCTTTAGGGTTAATATCGGATTTTGGCAAGTGCTCTAAAACAGTTTTATTGTTGCTAGCCCATTTATGTAATTTAAATCCTGCGGATTTTAATAAAAGTGATAACTCCTTTTGGAGGGATATAGCTTCTTCAACGGAGCTACAACCTGTGACAAAATCGTCAACAAAATTATCTGTCATAATAACTTTAGCGGCGCAGGGAAAATTATGCTTTTCGTCCTCAGCTAGCTGCTGTAAGACTCTTAAAGCTAAAAAAGGAGCGGGGGTAGTACCATATGTAACGGTTTTTAAATTATATTCTTTTATAGGTTCGGTAGGACTAAACCTCCATAAGATTTTTTGATAATTTTGATGATGCGGGGCTATTAAAATGCCGCGAAACATTTTAGAAATATCGCAACAAAGAGCGACTTCATTTAATCTAAAATTTAATAAAATAGAACAAATGTCCTTTTGTAATTTGGGACCGGCGTAAAGCGTGTCATTTAAGGAAATTCTTCCAGTATTTGTTTGGGATACTGCGCTTGCGTTAAAAACTACTCTGAGTTTTGTGGTTAAACTTTCAGGTCTTTAAATATGGTGGTGGGGGATATAGTAACTTTTTTCCGTAAACTGTTCCTCCGGGTTAGAAATTAATTCCATGTGACCTAAGTCTAAGTATTCTTGCATAAAGTCCGAATATTTTTGATAGGTTTCCGGTGTTTTAATTAAGCTGTTTTCGAGAGATAAAAATCTTTTTAATGCAAGTTGGCGACTATTTGGAAAACTTGGTTCACTATTTTCGCAAAAGGGTAAAGTCACGACGTAACGCCCTGTATTATCACGAAAAGTAGTATTTTTAAATATTTTTTCACATGCTTCGTCAGCCGGGGAAAGAATAGGTTTAATTTCCGGTATATTTTCAGTTTCCCAAAATTTCGATAGTGAATCATTAAGTTGATTATTTGAAATTTGGCATAAAAGGGATACCGAAGCGAGGGGCGAGTTTGTGTTACCAATTTGTCCCATTAAAATGTACCCAAAAATTGAGTTTAATGCGATAGGCTCATTTATATTACCTACAATACGACCATCTCTAAGAATATAAGGGAAAATATCGGCTCCAAGTAAAACGTCGATTGCTCCCGGTTTATAGAAATAAGGGTCCGCGAGATTTATATTTTTAATAATTCCCATTTGACTAATATTTATGTCATTTAAGGGAAGCGAAGAACAAATTTGAGGTAAAATAACTGCACTCTGTACTGATAAGGTCAGGTCAGATTGATTGCAAGGGCGAATGATCATATCAATAGATCCTAATTTTGATTGCATACTGGTCTCACCAATTCCAAAGACTTCAGTTTCAATATTAAAGCGGGTTAGGCCTAGTTTGTTGGCACATTTTAAAGATACAAAAGACAGATGCGATGCGGAATCTAAAATTCCACGAAAAGTTTAATAATTACCTCTTATATCTCTTATTTGAAAAAGAGCGGTAGAAAACAAAGTACTAGAGTTACTGTGACTCTGAGTAAAGTAGCAAACACCTTGATTTTGAGTTTGCGAACAGGATGAGATACTAATTTCATTTCTTTCCTGCCGAAACGCGTTAATTTGTTGGCTATTTACAGGCAAATCTGCATTATTATTTTCTTGCCGTGGAGACAAGGATTAGTTTACATGGCGCAAGTCAAAATGAACTGATCTATGATGCCTTTTTAGGCAAAATCGACAATTAAAAGTGCTTTTGCACCATCGTTTTGCTTTTAATAAATTAAATCTTTGTTGAGGCGTTTTATTTAAATAATCAGGACAAAAAGTCAAATTATGAGTATTCGAATTGCATAAGGAACAATTATTTTGGGAATTCTGCTGCGCGGCAAAAAATGCACGAGGCGTTTGGCGGGTATTATAGTTATTTTGCGGTTTTTGAGTTATATGGGGCGGTTTTGTAAACTTGGGCTTCATAGAAAATTGCGTACTGGATGTACTGGCGGCGTTAACTACAAAAAGCAAGCTACAATGTTGATCCAAAAAATTATAGATTAATTTATATGAAGGTTTCGGTAGGCTTACCATGAAAAACTTCAAATCGCGTTTGAATCGAACTATCAATAGATTTCAACAACTTTTGGGCTAAGACAAAGTCCCAAAAATCTGGTTGCAAACCAACACAGTTTTTAAAGCTTCAATATTTTTTGTGAATATATCAAGCAAGTTTCTTAAAGCTACGGAGTCATCAGAGTTTACTTTAGGGCAATTTTCGATAGCATTCCAATAACTTTGGGCTAAAATGCGATCATTTTTATACCTTTTTACAAGATTATTGAAAACAATAGGATAGTTTGCATCCGAAACTGGTAATTGCGTAACTAATTCCTTTGGAGGACCATCTAAATAAGTAACTAAAAGCGAGTATTTTTGTATATTTGGAATATGCGGATTATCATGAATCATTGTTTTAAAAAGATCATAAAAGGCAGGGAAATCATTGACATTGCCAGTGAATTTTTTAATGTCAATTTTCGGTAAACTTGGAAAATAATCAGAGGGTGAACCTCCTGGAGAGTAGGAGTTAATATTAAGTCGGCGACTTCCACCTTGAGAAGGCGGCGCAGTGTTTTATGCTTGAAACAACTTATCATAGATTTCTTTGACTTGAGCAACATTTGTTTGAAATGAATGAAGATGCTCGATACAAGTCTTAACTTGATCCTGATCCTGGTAAATTTCATTTAATAAAGCGGTGTGCTTTTTAAGGTATTCCTCTTGGACGTTGTAAAGCTCTTCGTAACGAATCTTAAAGTTAAGACGTTTGGTTGCATTAGTTTTAGCCAATTTAGCTACCGTTAAAATTTCATTGAAATTTGAATCTTCGATGTCACGAAAGACTAATTTTCTTTACCTTTTCTGACATTATTTTGTAATAAATTAGGCAAAGTAAACAAACTAAAAAACTTATATTCCGAAATTACCTACACACAGATATATCTTTCAAAAATACAAAGATAAACTTTTTGCATTTAAATACACATAGCGATTCAAGACTCCAATCTCGAATATATGTCCTTGCGTTTTTTATAAAATTTGCGAGATGTAGGTATAGGTCTCCTAATACAAATTCATAGGTACCTATTTTATTTACCTATATTATAATTTTAATTTATTAATGGCGTCTCTTCATTACTTTTACACTACTAGCGTTTGCTCTCACTCTAGCAAAAATGAATTTTTTGAAATTTCAAAAAGAAAATCAAAATGGAAATCAAAATCCGGCAATCGAAGTGATCAAAATATGTAGCACTCCGATGGCTCAGATTGGGTTTTGGTAGATACAGTGGACTATAATTAACATTGGCGCAAAAAAATCATTTAACTAGAGAAAGTAAATAATTTAAAAATTGTAGGTTAAATTTGAAAGAGAAATAAAATTGTGATATAGCCTCATGGAGAGGGACTTACCGCTGTTTTGAAGTTCCAAAGTGCAAGGTGTACACCTTTCCATAAGAGCTATGTGACTTGAAGTTCAAACAGGATGATGGCACAATAATTTTAATTATTTGCGGTATTTTAAAGTGAATTTTCACTATTTTTTAAATTTAAATTTTAAGGTTGTCGTTTTCTAGACATGGCGACGCGCAGCACACTTTGTCTGTCTCTCTGTCCTGCGCTTGCAGTTTTTGCGCACATGCGCACAGCACTTCACCCTCTATAGGAAACCATATCACTATTTTATGGATATGTGAAAAACACGATAGAGGACGCTTGTAGTGCCAAAGTATATAAAAATAAAGAAATAAGAAATAAAATGATAATTCTTAAATTTAGAATAGAAATTACATTTTTTGCGTTTAATTCTTGCATTTAATGCAATTTTGCTTTAGGTAAATTTTATAATAACTAATAGTTGACCCATTTACTTAGGATTAATATAAATTTAAGACTAATAATTTTATGTTCAAGACAAAATTTTAGTCCATGAAAAATAGGAAAAGTAAAAGTAAAATTCAAAAATAAAAGAAAAATAAAGAGGTTTTTTATGGAAACCGAACAATATTATTATTGACTTTTATCGAAACAGTACTTATTTTTTTATACAAAAGCTTTAATTTATTTTTTTTTAAACCCTATAATGGCTGGTTCAGCTTTAACATTTTCCTTACATATTTTAAGTTTCCTAAGCAAACTGGGACTAACTTATGATAAAATTCTCTATTTCTAGTTTTTACTTAGACTTTATGTACGGACAATATTTTATACCATTAAAAAAGCAACACTTTTGCACAAAAGGTTATCTTACATTAGTCTGAGTTGCCTTCTCATAAGTTAAATTATTGTAAGGTAAATTGTGGAGTGAAGCATGGCCGCACCCAGGATGCCCCGAGGCCCACCTAAGCCTTAGATTTGTTTACATATTTTCCACATATTTCATGAAAAAACACAAAAAATAGGTTAAAATTCGACATCATGAGGCTTCAGCCCCCCCCCCCTAATATGTCTCGGGTCCCCCCAAGACCTATTCCTGGGTGCACACTGGGTGAATTGACCCTAATAAGTAATTATTGAACTAATTATTAAAGGAGACTATATAGAGATATAATTTATAATATTTTATTACAAGTAAGATATGCGGGTACAGTTCTAATATAATCTAAAGAAAATTATTCTATTTTACAAGTACCTAAGGTTTATTTTTAATATTTATATTATATCAGAAAATAAAACTGCACTTTTTTAGTGTCGCACACATACAAAATAACATTTTAAAGCATTACTTCTAAAGCTTCTTATCTTTAATCTACTGCTTGAATTTAAAATGTTTTTTGCCACTTTCCTCCAAACTGAAAATTAAGGATGTTTACTCTGAATGGTATTTCATGTTTTCTTGTTTTTTAGCTGATCACCCCCTTGTCTTAAAAAGTTTAAACCCCTTTGTAAATTAACACTTTTAAAATAATTTTTTATAAATCCACCCTGCTTACCTTTGTCCAAGTTTAATCTCTTAGCCCTTGCCTCTAGTACATGCCGGGATTCATAAATATTGTATTGTACTTGTTGTATCATGGTTTTCATCTGTTGTCCCATGTAAAAACTGTGAGTTAAAATTAGGTAGCTGACCAGTTCATTAATACTGCCGCCAGGGACTGTACATTTCTGTACTTAAGTTTACTATTAAATAAAAAGTATGCGTTTTTCACTTCACACTGTAAAACTAAACTTTTTTTCAAAATGATACTTTTAACTATAAATAACTCCTGGTAATTTGTTTAAATATCCCAAAATAATTTCACTGTTAATACCCTAAAATTCTAATGTCCCACAGCCATAGATAAACGACTTCTGTTCAATCCGGTTTCCCACAGCTAAACTGGCGGACTCTCAACGATCAGCTGTCTCAGTTTAGTCCAGTCATTATAGAATTTTAGCTGGCAAAAGGTGGTGTGGTCGCAATTTTGACATATATGTTGTTGACATTGCAATCCTAAAAACAAATTTGACTTTTCGACCTTGGGGCTTGGGCGGCTTCCCCCGCCATCTTATGGTTGGTTAGTGTGCACAAAAAGCTAAGACAATAAAATTTTTAACAAAAATTATTTTGTAAATTTTTTTGTCAGACAAATGGTTTTTGAGTTATGAAGCAAAACATTTTGCCGCCATTTTGGATTTTGACGAGTATTTTTTAGGCGTTTAACTTCGAAACTGCTTATTTTTGAAAAAATCTTTAATAACATAAAATAAAGACCAACCAATAGCGTATAAAATAAGACATCACTGAGTTCTCTGGGTAGTACCCTTGCTGAGATACGAACCCTGAAGTGTTAGCAGTACATCCGTTTCCTATGTATTTCCATAGAATATCGAAAATAAACCGAAATTATTCAGTTTTATGTCATTTTCGCAAAAGGTAAGCATTTTTACAGAAAATGTGTAATCAACTTTATTGTAGAAAATTAAATTATCTTCCAAACGATGTATCACCAAATTGGGCAAAGTCCATGGTTAGCTCTTGATTGATTTTTTAGGTTTTATTCAGTTTTCAAAAAAACTAAGCATTTTATGACAACATTTTAAAGACATACAGACATACAGACATACAGACATACAGACATACAGACATACAGACATACAGACATACAGACATACAGACATACAGACATACAGACATACAGACATACAGACATACAGACATACAGACATACAGACATACAGACATACAGACATACAGACATACAGACATACAGACATACAGACATACAGACATACAGACATACAGACATACAGACATACAGACATACAGACATACAGACATACAGACATACAGACATACAGACATACAGACATACAGACATACAGACATACAGACATACAGACATACAGACATACAGACATACAGACATACAGACATACAGACATACAGACATACAGACATACAGACATACAGACATACAGACATACAGACATACAGACATACAGACATACAGACATACAGACATACAGACATACAGACATACAGACATACAGACATACAGACATACAGACATACAGACATACAGACATACAGACATACAGACATACAGACATACAGACATACAGACATACAGACATACAGACATACAGACATACAGACATACAGACATACAGACATACAGACATACAGACATACAGACATACAGACATACAGACATACAGACATACATACATACAGATATACAGACATACAGACATACAGACATACAGACATACAGACATACAGACATACAGACATACAGACATACAGACATACAGACATACCGACATACAGACATACAGACATACAGACATACAGACATACAGACATACAGACATACAGACATACAGACATACAGACATACAGTCTTTCTGTACACAAATTAAGGGTATTTTATAGAGCTAGGTTTGGAGGTTATATAGTGTCCAAAAAGTTACCTTATAAAGGAGACATTCCATCGAATTACTGTGGACATTGCGCACACCGTATTATCTGGACATCGTAATAATTACTTTTGATTGTTTTGTTTATCTGTGGAATTTCGTGGGTTTCTTTGACGTTCATGAAAATAAACAGCTGTTCTGCTGGGGAATGGCGGCGTTGCCGCATCACAAATGGTTTCAGTAACAGGAAGGAAACATTTAGATGAACATTTCATTCGCTTATGTTTATTTTCGAGGATATTGGGAAAATAATTTCTCTTCCGAACCTCATATCCTCCACGGATTAGCTAGTTTTGATAGCACGAAAACATAGTTAAGTCCACGGTTTGACCAGGAACAACCGAGGCTCCGCCCCCTTTGATATCTTTATTAATTTGATGAGGAGAAGATAAAATAAATACGAGTTATGCACTTTTGTAAATGGGAGATAAACGAGGAATAAAAAACAAAATCGTATTTTTGTATTATATAAATTTTTATATAATCATAGTTATATAAAGTTAATAACTATCTCAGTAAGTCGGATTGAAGGGCTTTGTAGGGCTAGCTAGTGGGGAGCAAACTTAACATTTGAACACTCTTGTGCCGAGTTTAAGCAGTAGTTCAATGTGTATTTTTAGGTTCATGTTCAGAAACAACTTTATTAATGTAGAAATGTTTTACAAAAATGGCGTCAAACCATATGAATCTTAGAGAAAACATATATAAAGAGCAAAGGAATTTTTGACTAAAACTGTAACTAAAATACAACTAAATTCCACACTTAGTATAGCTTTACTCATATGGGAATTGGTTGAGTGTTCGAATATTCCTGGGTTTGATGCATGCTCTGATCTCCAGTAATTGATTTTACAATTGATGGTTTCAATGCTGAGCTTCTTAAAGTCCTGCTGGTTATTTTCCTCCTACTTGCTATGTCGGCAGGGGTCCGGTAGGCAAATGTTCGGTCTATGTATGGAGGGTGTCTCGACGTCCTTGTTATAAAAATTTCAACCGTGGAAATAGATCCGACAACACCTCAAGGTGCGTTTTACGTATTTTCAATATCCCCTTGGTCGATGCTGCCCCCTATATACCGGTATGGAAGTATTAATGTATTTCCTCATTAGTTAGTTTGAAAACCGCGGGTTTTTTCCTCCAGGCTCGCAAACCGGCCTTAGTGATTTTTTGGTGAGAGCGTTTTTTTTATAAATAGGTTTGCATCCTTATTTGAATTTAACCGGGAAAATTTGCTTGGTACTGTGTGTACTGTCCCCACCAGATCTACGAACGGTTTCCGGCGGCTTCATTTTTTTTTGTGTTCTCGACGGAGTGCCTTGTCTCTTTTCCTTACGAATTTTGGCTGGGCTGGTGGCCGTCTGTTGGTGTCGCCATTGTTTTTGTGGTTATTGGCACTTAATGGCTCTGCAGTAGATGCAGATTATACCAAAGACGGTATAATTGTGAGCCGTCGTTGTTTAGGCGAATCTAAGTGACGCTCACACCCTTGAGAGGGATTTAAGGCAGCCTACGCCATTTCTACGGGAAATAAGTTCGATTTTTTTTTATTATTTTTTTTGAATTCTTCAAGACAATATTTGCCTCCCAAATTGTAATTGTTTTTCGTGTGAAATGTACTTTTTCGACAAGAGACGTGGGGAATTTTTGGAGTTTTTTTTATTATTTTTTTAAAACCACGTTTTGGATAAAAACTATATATTGTTTTTCTCCTTTATCTACAGCCCTGTTCACTCCATCGACGGGACAGTTGTGCTGGACGCTGATATGAAGCCGGGTGTAGAACTGTAACCCTGGGAAAGGTACGTTAGGATTATTTTAGTTCATCTGTTTAAATCTATTTTATTCAGTGGACATGGGGTTCTCGATTTGAGTTACTCGGTGTAGGGGAACTTCGTGCAAAATAGACGAATTCCAGGAAACTGTAACATTTCATTTTCCACAGGGTTTTTACGCTCGGGGCAAGGAACTAACATTCAAGACCCATGTGCTGCCCTAGCGTGATGTGCTGAACGAGCACGAGGGAAGGCGCGGCAGAACTGAACCCGGAGTAGCAGGAGGAATGTCGGAGAGCAATACTTCAGGTTTAATATAACACCAACAACTCATAAAATAACCAAGGACCAAGGTAGGAGTTTACGTCAATTTCCTACAAGCAAACATTTTTTTGATATAATTTTTTTTTTCCATAAATTTTAAATATAATTTTAACTTCTTGTGAACGCAAGATAAAGGTATGACGTCATAACCCAAGATTTTGCGGAATAACTATTTATTTATAATTTTTATCATACAATTGAAGTGCCTTGCTATTTTGGCCCTAACTTATTTGGTATTTTTCTCAGATCTAATTATACAAGATGAACTAAATCTTTGTGTTATTTGTACAACCCAATGAACCAACTTTGCCGCGACAAAAGAGAGATGAGGTTATATTTTTTTTGCGGTTTTCTTACATTGTTCTACCTCATGGGGTAGATCTCGGACTGGGTTGCTGTCTGTCTCATTCTACCCAACGTAGAATGATGACAGCAGATATTTGGTCCAGATCTCCCCTATGACAGAATGATTTTTGGAAGTGTTTTTTTTTACAATCATTTATATAATGGAGTCTCACCCTACTGACTCAAATGTAGGTACACTGTGACATGTTGGAAATGTGCATCTACCTATAAGGAACTTTCTATTTGTGTCATTTTGATTCATTTAGGAATCTTTTAGAATTTTATTTTGTTTATTAGTCAATTTTTTTGGTTATTCTTAATTACACAAATACTCTGGAAGCCTCGGAAGTAAGTAGAGTTTCATTGTTTGGCTACAACGTTTGAGTTGAACTATATTTTATTTAAGATCTTCTTTGTAAAACATTGGTATTAAAACACTGTGGCGCACTTAAAATTTTCTTATTTCTGAACCCCCCTTCTCCACTCTATAAAAGTTACCGGGCATATCAATGTTTTACCTAGCTGGAAAATACAGTTCTGCTTCCAGATATTTGTTTAATTATTCAGTAGTTTTTAGTGTCAAAAATTGGCACAGCGTTATTGCTCTATTTACAGTGTCACAAAATGCAACGTCTTTTAGGTTGCCACAAATGTCACCCAACGCATTTTAATTGGCCACAAATGGCGCCCAACGTAAGTTTTTTGGCTAGTTTTTTTAACATCTGATTTTTTTTGGTTTTTTTAAATTTGGAAAAAAGAAAAAAGTTTTTTGAATTTTTTTTTGGAAAATTTTTTCTATTTTTTTTCTGTGTTACAGCTAAAGCCTTTCAGTGGCTGTCGGTGTTTTTGATAACAGTATTTAAACATTTTTTTGGTAATATTTAAGCGTTGATTTGGAATTCGTTTTGTTGTTTTAGTAATTCTCATAGTTTTTTGTCAGTTTATTTTGACAAGTTTTTTCTTGGAAAATAAAATATTCATTTTTATTTATTAAGGAAGAATAAGTGGATAGAAAGTATGGGAGTTTTTATTCAACAGCGTCCAAATCATGTTCTTAATTCTTTAAAGTTTTTTGTAGGAAAAACACGTTTTAATTTTTTTAAGAAAAATAAACACAGGAATGTAAATTTACTTCAATTTTTGTTGATTTATAGGTGGATGGACCTCCAGACATGGTCTTTTTATGTTTTAAATATATGACATAGGTAGTGTTTTTTTTCTAACAATTTTTTTTGCAGGTTGCCTACTACTAATATGTTATTATTTCCTGCTTGTGATAAGATAGAAATTGTTTCACCAATTATTTTTTAGTGCAGTCAATTTATTTAGGTCAACAAGTTATTTTTTTTTGGTGATTTTAATTTTTTGTGGGATATCACCACTTGGAAGTTGGAATATTTTTACAGGGTTTCACACAAATTTTTCTTGGCTAGGTTGTTTTAAAGTAAATATAGCTTAACAGCTGGGAGCTTTGTTTAGTTGAAAGTATTAATTAGTAATGATAGAAAAGGAAAATGAGTTTATTTTGCTTTGTCATTTTCTTTTCTTGTTTTTGGTGGTAACTGTTGATGACAATTAAGATCTTACGTCACTCAGTTACATCGGGTCAGAGGAGGGTACTACTACTACATAGTGTCGGCTCGGAACTTTAGGAAACACGAGGCTAAAATTCCTAGAGCAGCACATTGGCTGAACATCAATGCCAAAAGTCCAGTTAACATTTTTTTTTGGGTATTTTTGTTGGGGCAGTTTTTTTTTAGGTCTTTGGTTGCCAGTTTAGTTGTCTAGTTGTGTTTTCGTGACTGGTCAATTTTTTTTTGTAGAAAATACAGCGTTGGGCTTTGGAGTGCATTTTTTAAAAATTACCTACGGGTATTTCTATCAGTTAAAGTTTTTCTGGTTCGCAATTATTTTTTTCTGTATTTTTTTTCTGCGTTCAGGTCATAGCTTGGTCATGGCCAAAGGAGGGCAAACATTTATGTTTGAGCCTTAAGAAGTTTTACCTGCTCCAGATTGAATACAGAGAAAATGAATTTGAAGCCCAACTAGATATAATACCACAAAAGAAATGTTTAACTGAGACAGATATAGATATAAGTTTTTTGATTTTTTTTAGTTTTTTTTTTTTTTACGGGTATGCGCACTCGCAAGGAGATCCCTATCACGCTCGACAAGCGGCAAGTGCGCGGAAATGTTGGTGTGTGTTGGTTTTGAAACGGTTCAGGTTGTAACCTGCAGGGAAAACTGTCGCAGGGAGTTTATTCCACAGCGATGCTGTTCTCCAGAGATATGAATTCTGATATAATGAGGTTCTTGGTGCCTCTATTTTGACAGTAAATTGATGGTTACCGTCTGTTTGACGTGTTCGCCTAGTAGGTGCTACTCCCGGGGGGATCATACGTGCCAACTCTTTAGAGCATTTTCTGTGATAATACCTGTAGAAGAGAGAGAGATCGCCCACAGTTCTTCGATGTTCGAGACTATCCAAGCTACGGGTAAGTGCGGGGTCATTGATCAGCTTGATAGCTCGCTTTTGCACGGTGTTCAAAAGCATTAAGGTATGTTTGGGTGCCGCACTCCATATATGTGAGCAGTACTCCATAGTTGGTCGAATCTGGGCTTTGTATAGTGTCAGCAGTTGGCTTGGTGTATACAGATGTCTTGTACGAAATAGCACCCCATGCTTTTGGGACGCCCTTTTAGCTATATCTGCCACGTGACTGTGCCAAGACATGTTGGTCTCTGCAGTGACTCCTAAGATGTTCAACTGGCTCTGCAATGTGACAGCACTTCCAGATAGCATGATGTTTGGCTCACCGGTGCTGGTCTTTTTTGAAAACAGGGCTGCTTGGGTTTTCTGCGCGTTGAACTGTACAAGGTTTTTGTTGCCCCAGTCCTCTATTATCTCCAGGTCGTTATTTATCTGCGATATTTGAGTTAGTCTAAGATGATGGAATTCACGTGCGGATAGACACTGAATGGGTGGTATGACTGAGGAGACTACATTGCCATCATCTGCAAAGCAATAAAGTGGATTTACTGTTTTATCTATGAGGTCATTTATGTAAATCAGAAAAAGTGTTGGCGAAAGGATTGCTCCCTGTGGCACACCAGCATTTATTTGGTAAGAGTTGGAGTTCCGGCCATCCAGTGCAACATAAATGAATCTATCCTTAAGGTAACTTTCAAACCAAGTGCAAAGTCTCGGCGACAATCCCGTTGCTTTGAGCTTGTTGAGCAGATTTTCATGCCAGACTTTATCGAATACTTTAGATATATCTAAGGCAATTGTTCTTGTTTCACCTCGCAACTCAATCGCTTTTTGCCATAAGTGAGTGACGTATGTAAGTAAATCGCCAGTTGACCTATATTTTCGAAATCCGTATTGCTTGTCGTTGATAATTTTGTATTTTTCCAAGTACTTGGTTAGGTGATTGTTCACAACTCTTTCCATTACTTTTGATATCACCGGAAGTAGAGCAATTGGTCTATAGTTTAACGGATCTGTCTTTTTTCCTTTCTTTGGAATGGGTTGTACTGCGGCAGACTTCCATGATGATGGATATACTCCTTGCCTATAAGATAAATTGAATAATTTTGCGAAAGTTGGGGTGAGTTCGCTAGCACAATTTTTGAGTACTATCGCGGGAATGCCATCTGGACCCATTGCTTTGTTTGTATCCAACTTTTTAAGGGATTTTCGTATTTCTGACAAAAGGGTGAAGTTTTTCCATTTGGCACTGTTAGGTTTGAGTTGGAGGAAAAGATTTTGGCCAGCATATTGGCTTTTTCCTCTGATGTTGTGGCTAAGTGAGTATTTTTATCTGTAAGTGGTGGTATGGATGACTTGGTGAAGTTTGATCCAACGGCTTTTGCAAGAGACCAAAAGGACCTAGAACTACTTGGACAATTCAGCAACCTGTTTTTTATTCTTTGATTGTATGTTTCTTTGGCGGCGTCAATAGTAATTGTGCAACTATTTCTGGCTTCTATAAATTCTGTGTGGTTTTGAGCGGTTTGTTGTCGTTTCCAAAGGTTATATGCTCTGTGTTTTTTCTGTACAGCCGTTTGACACTGGCTGTTGAACCAAGGTTTTGCATTAGCTCTGCGTTTTATTGTATGTGGGATATATGCCATTCCAGATAAGATTACTTTTGTTATTTCATTTCAGCAAATAGTGGGATCAGCTATTTTAAAGCAAACCTCCTGCCATGGAAAATCCAGGTAAAACTGTTTAAGGTCATTCCATTTTGCCGATTTATAGTGCCACATTTTACGAAGAAGTGATTGTTGGCTTGGCGGTATGAACATTTCGCACTTTGTTCTTATAAGTTTATGATCGGATGAACCAAGTGGGGGATCTACTTGAATTGTGTACAAGTCAGGATTTGTAGTTAGGAACAAGTCTAAAAGCGCTGCAAATTCACCCCTTTCTGAGATACGGGTAGGTTCATCGACAAGCTGCGTTAGACCACAACTTATGGCAAAAGCTTCTGCTTCCCTGCCTTCATTATCTGTTTTGTTGTGGTGTTTTAGCCAGGGTATATTGTGGACGTTGAAATCGCCTAAAAAAACAATTTCCGCATGTGGATAGTTAGACTGTATACTATCACAGTTTTCGGATAATGTCGCAAAAAAGTTTTGATACTCGGTGTTACTTGGCGGTCGGTAGAGGCAGCAAATGAACTTGGTCGATGACTTTGAGGTGACTTGCTAGTTCATTTGTAAAGCTCAGTAATTTTTTTAAGTAATGTCATTTTGAGGCCGTGAAATTGGTCAGTGAATTTAAGAGAGACTTTCAACTAAATATAAATGCTAAGCGGTGGTAATTGGTAAAAATATTTCAAAATTTTACTTTTTTTTAAATAATTTAATCTTTCTTAAAAAGATTATTTCTTTCTGTAAACATAACTTCTCGAATCCTTGTTTTGGTCAAAACGGTTTGTATAGTGGTCGTAGTTTTAAAGGGTGACCAGGCAGGTTATATTTTTTTAGGGGACCAAACGGGAACTTCTTGAGTTACAAAAGGGGAACTTTTTTTTGTCTTAGTTGATCAGGCAGGAATAAATAAATCTTTTACTTCAAAATCATAGTTTTAAATAACAAGATTTATCGGTTAGGTGTTTGGGTCTTATAATAAAAAACGTTTTGTTTTTGAGGGTACTGTTATGGAATTATTTTTATTTCATGCCAAATGTTGTTTGACGGCAGATATGCTAGTCTTCAGTTTTTTTGATAGTTTGCATTTCAGGACAGTGGCGTGTACTTAAGGGGGCCTGTCATCTGCACCCATTGTAAAGCAACTTCTAACTTACTTGCTTAGCTTTTTCACTTCATCTTCGTTTTGTTGCTTCTGAAATTAAAGCGTTATGTTGGATAACGATGGGTGGTGTTAGACTAAGAAAGTACCTATTTAGGGATGAAGACTTGGAAGTTGTGGACAATTGGGAAATAATTTTTTTTATTTCATTTTTTTTAATTTTAATGATTAATGAAAAAATAATGAAGCAAATTTTTAAATTACAATACACTGCTGTGGAATAAATGGGAAAGTGTTCAGGCTAAACAATAAATTTAAGATTATTAATTTTTAAAAAAGATTTCAACCTAAGAATAAATTTAGAAACAATAGGTTTTCTTTGATGCGGCAACAATGATGTGGGCATATATTTTATTTTTGTTATGCATAATATGATAGTAGTACCTTTTGTATTGCAATAATTAGGGGTTTTCCTCCCGCGAGCTGGGTGGAAATGGAATAAATAATTGGTTCGGAGTGTAGAAATCGAGGCACGAGGACTTCCTGCTAATCTTTTTAGGATTTCACAACTTCGGTTTTCGCTAATTTACAATACATCCAAATTTGGCCTACAGGCTGAATCTCGCATTTTCCAGGACCTTGCAGATTCGCTGAGAAAGACAAATTTTGTGATCTGGTTAGTTATGATAGGAAGTAAAATAGTAACATGCACATGAGGGAACTAGATATATTTAGGTTAAAAAGTAGTAAGAACACTGATCTGAACAATTTTCCATAATAGTGTTCTATTTTTACAGGGTTCTTCAAAATATCTTCACCCTTTCTTTGAAATAAGATATTGTTTCGCCTGTGGGCGTTTAACCGTTTGAAAAATATATAGGGTCCAGACGGGATTGGAATGGAAATCACAAGTTTTTGGGTTTTATTGACATTATACTTAGGGAATGGGGGAAATGTCTAAAAAAAAGTTTTTTGTTTTAGGCCGAGTTTTGTTGATATAACAAAAGTTTATTTGGGGACGGGAGGTTATTATGCTTTTTTAAAATTAATGTAATAGTTTTGGCTTCTTGATTTTTGTTGTCTGGTTTTTACGCAGGATTATTCCCAACTGTTTCATTTCAAAATATCATTTGTAGGTGATAGGGTCTCATTAGCCCTTGGACATTTGGTAACTTTTGACTAATAGTTGTGGGAAGGGCCCAACTTAATTTTATATCTCGTGAACACCAGGAATAAGGATCAGAGAATGCATTAAGCAGTATTTTTTTTTATTAGATGTTGTGTGTATATAAACTCGAGTAGGCAGATTTAGTTTTATAAACGTTCTTATAGGTGAACCTTGGAATTGTTTTCATATTTGTTTTTCTGAAAGTGCACACAAGATAATTCTTTACGGGGTTGAGTGCAAAGTTTAAAACTTAGGTTCACATTATTATAGTGGTACAGTAAATAAGTACTCACGTTACTTATTCCCTAAAGTAATGATTTTAAACAAATATACTAACATCGTTTGTTTTTTTGGAACATACCTATTTTTTTTTCTTTTCCTAAACTGTTTGGTTTTTTTTTTGCAATGACGTTTTTTTGTACTTTATGATTCTTAAGTAAATTTAATTTTCAATATTTTTTTGTATAGTAAATTAATTTTTCTAGCTCATCCACTTTTCACATTCACACAGTTTTGGGAGAGGAAAGGAAATCTACAACTGTTTTTTAAAGGAAAAGAACAAAAACTGTTGCATGACATAACTCTATTAAGATTTTTCTAGTGCTAATTTTATTTTAATTCTTTTAAAATCGTTAATAGGAGCTGCAACCCCACTTAAACATTTTTAATTTTTGTTTGAAAATATTTTTTAAATATTTTTTTTATAATATTTTTTTAAGGAAGGAAACTTGATTTTCTTGTTGCAAAAATTTTTTTTGGTGCATAGTAGTACCTTGCCCTACAATGATTTAACCAGTTTATTTAAATATTTTTTTTTCCTGAATTAAAATATAATTTCATTTCGAACCCTCGCGTTTTAACAACCTATCATCATTTGTTTTAATTTTTTTCTCCCTACTCCAAACCACCTATCAGAGTAATTTTTTAAAATTTTAGTGAGTCACTAATTAATTTTTTTTGACTATTGGGCTACTGTCGACACCAAAAATTAAAAAAAAAAATTTTTTTTGGACACCTTTCGGTACGATCTTAGGGTCTTTTTGACCATGGTTTGCATCAATTTAGGTTAAATTTTGGGAATGTGATTTTAACGGTTATTAGAGAGTTGCAGTCCTACCAAGACGTTATTTCCGTAAATTTTTTATTACCATCGGTAATTTTTTTAAATTTTTTCAAAAATTTTTTAATTACAAACAACATCCTTACTAGTCTAATTCAACGCAATTTTAGCCAGCGGATTTTTTTTAATTGTACATATTTTACGATTTCTATAACATGAACATCTGTTCCGATGTTTATTGCGTTCACTTATATATTAAGGGATGATGGGGCCTTAAGCAATGCATGTTTCGGGTAAACTCAGAATAGGTAAGCAGGTTAAAGTGGGTTTTGATTTATTATTTTTAGCAAAATCATTGTATACGGCGATTTGGGTTTTTTTTGAGGAGTTTATTAGTGGAGCCGTTCTGCAATTGCAGGAGTATACCCTAGCGTTAACTGTGTACAACAGCTTTGGGATTTTTTTTGTTATAGGTAGTTGTACGTTCCATTTAGGGATAAATTTACCTATTCGGTTGCTGAAGTAAACAAATATCACTTAACTTTATTTTAATCCAGTTCAGCAAGATAAGCGCAATTATTTTTTTTTTGGGTTTTACTCACGCAGGAGTGGAACATAAGACCTGAACACTGCCAAAGCTCTTGTCTCTCTTTTATTTTTTTTTAACTTTTGTTATGGCTACTTGTCAATTCTAATTTAGTATTTAAGTAGTTATTTCTCTCTGCAAGGTTGGACGTCATAGTTGGTTGTACAAATACTTAATATAAACTATGATTACATTTTTAAATGCAAATAAAATTTATTTTCCTACTGCTCCGGTATTTGTCGGTTATGTCCGCGTCTGCCCGTATTTAAGTTTTATATTTTCTACATTTGTGAGAAAATTTATAGTGATTTTCACTAGTGAATTTAAAGTGAACTTTGTGTTTGTTATTACGTGGTTTAGTTTTTTAATTGGGAGGTATAATTAAGAGTTTTAAAGTTTAAAGTTTTAATATATATAAAAGGCACCATGGCTGTTTCTGTAACTCGGTTGTCTGACATAAGGTACTTAGTCAAGGACGAATTAATCTATGAGTTAACATGGATAGCTATTGGATCGGTGGAAGAGATGAAACAACAGCTTATACTGACCAAACAAAGAGAAAAGACTGATGCAAGTATGAGATACCCTCCGTATCCCTTTAAATTTGGCCAGGATGCTTTTAGCTGCATGAAGAAGCTAGATAGTCTAGTACCGCTGGTAGAGAAGTTCTCTGGTACGAGCAAAAGGGGAGAATTTAGGAAAATCGCTGTAAGGTTGGAACACGTGCTAGCCAGGATTAACAACATGAATCCGTCCAACTTTGAAGAAAGTAAAACAAAAGGCATACTGGTTGCGGAAACCTTGAGTTTGATTGGGAGATTGCAGAGCCAAGCAACAGATTTACTAAGAGTTGGCGTTACCTCAGATGATGATGAAGCATCTGAAACCCAATCAACGAGTCGAGGCTCAGACCACTCAACAAATGCTGGCAATACACCAAACCAGTCTCATTTCCCGCAACCACAGCACTCGAGCACGCAGAGAACAGCTCAACAGCCCACAAACCAACCGTCGGTCATTGCTCCATTGCAAATGCAAGTGCTTACAAACCCGACTCAAACACCAATACAAGCACCACCCCCAATGCTGATCCAGAATGACGTTGCATCAGCTGCCCTTCAAAGTAGCATTGCATCAATTGCTCAGTCACGACCATTTTCATGTTCGTCGCCAGTACCAATGTCAAGTGATCCTGGTACTTCATATCATGTTGCACCTATACCTCCGCATAAGTGAAACTTAAAGTTTACAGGCGAGAGGGGTACAATCTCTGTCACCGCATTTTTTGAGAGAGTGGACGAGTTAAGTCAGGCGAGAGGAGTTAGTAAAAAGGCATTAATCTTTTTGAAGAGTCAGCCTATACTTTTTATAAAGATGTTCGAAGAGAAGTCCATACATGGGAACAGCTGAAACAGAGGTTCATGGCAGAATATCTTCCTACTTCATATGGCGAGAAGCTGTTGAAGGAAATCCAAAAACGTAAACAAGGCCCTGAAGAGTCTATAGGGACCTATATTGCTGTCATGAACACATATTTCCAAAGACTTGGCTGTCCTGTTTCTGAAGAGGCGAAATTAGCTATCGTCTTCAGAAATATCGCGGACATCTATAAGAAAGGGTTGATTGCTACTGAGGTCAATAGCCTATCACATTTAAAAGATTTGTGTCGTAGAATAGACCAGAGATATGGGTTAGGGGAGGAGAATTTTACTCCTAGAAGAAACCAATCTATTGAACCTGACTTGGCCTACGTTGACGTAGAGAGCGATAATGACGATTTCCCAACAGGGGTTGATGCAATTCAAATATTAGGTGCCGGCACATCAAATCAACCGAATTTGAATATTCCTGATAATAGATTTAACAGAGATAGGCAGCAGCCAGCAAGGAGTTTCGCTGCTAGAGTTGATAGAGATAGGCAACAACCAGCTAGTGGTCAGTCTAGTGCAAATGACCTGGTAGGGAGAATAGGGACGTTGTTTGTTATAGATGCAACCAAACAGGGCACATGGCGATCGGGTGCGCATTACCTAGGGGTAAGCAGTGTTATTCGTGTGGACAGGCAGGGGTAACAGGAAGAGAATGTCGTAATTGTAATCGTCAGGGAAACGGACCCAGGCGCTCGTAGGTGGTCGACCTTCAAGTCAGCCTGAACAAGCATCGACCGATAGGCTAACGTACGTCTTAGATTATGTGATAAGTCATGCTCTTAAAGATGAGAGGCCTTATTTAGAAGTGGATGTGCTCGGAAATAAGTTAGTAGGTTTGTTGGATTCCGGGGCTTCACATACCTTTTTAGGGAATCATGGTTGGTCAATCATCGAGAGGTTTGGTTTTTTACTTGATACGACAAAGAAGAGTTGTATTGTGGCAAATGGTCAAAGCACGTGCAGCTTCCTATGCGGGTTCAAGATAAATTTATGTTAATAGAGGTCGTCGTCGTTCCTGAGTTGCCGCACACTCTGATTTTGGGATTAGATTTTTGGATTTCGATGGGTATAGTACCGAACTTAAGTACTAATGAGAGGCATTTTGCCGATAATAAAGACGTGATTTGTTCTTTAGAAACGTCAGACCAACAAACAACTCTTACACCTTATGAATCAGAACGACTAGAGGAATCGGTCGTTAAATATAAGACTATTATGGGTGACTCACTGGGATGTACAGACAGAGTAGAGCATAAGATTACAACAGATGCAGCACCGATAAGATAACGTTCTTATAAGGTCTCACCGGTCATTCAAAAACTTATTGATGACGAGATAGGCGAAATGCTGAAAACGGATATAATATAACGTAGTAGTAGTTCATGGGCTTCACCAGTGGTAATGGTACAAAAGAAAAACACAAAGAAATATCGGTTCTGCGTAGACTACCGCAAATTGAACTCAGTGACGACGCGTGATAGTTATCCTTTACCACTCGTATCCGAGACTCTTGACAAATTGAAAGATGCTAAGTACTTGTCAACTTTAGATATTAAGAGTGCTTACTGGCAAGTACCAATATAAGAATCATCAAAGCCATTAACAGCATTCATCTGTCGACGAGGTCTCTTCCAATTTAAGCGTTTACCGTTTGATCTTCATAGTGCACCTGCAACTTGGCAGAGACTCATAGATAGCATCATAGGAAACGATTTAGACCCCTACGTGTACGTATATCTCGATGACCCCGTAATTGTCACACAGAGCTTTTCTGAACATCTTAGAATTCTTGAGGAAGTCCTACGAAGATTGCAGAATGCAAAGATAACGGTAAGTTGGGAGAAATCCCAACTGTGTAGGCCAGAAATGACTTATTTAGGATTCGTAGTGGACCGTCGAGGCATCCGAGTTGACCCTAATAAAATTAAAGCCATGTTAGAGCTCCAGAGGCCAAGAACTGTCAGAGAAGTCCGTAGAGTTGTAGGTACAATTTCCTGGTATAGACGTTAATGGAGAATTTTTCAGCGATAATAGCTCCAATTACAGCTCTATCTAAGAAAAATCAAAAGTTCGATTGGACTCCAGACTGCGAAAAAGCATTTATTAAGATTAAGGAACTTTTAGTGACTGCACCGATTCTTACATGTCCAGATTATACCAAAGAATTTGTCATTCAAACAGATGCATCAGGATGTGGAATAGGAGCATGTTTAACGCAACCTTATCCTGAGGGAGACAAAGTCATATGCTATTTGAGTCGATCTTTGACTAAGCAAGAACGTGTTTACACGAGCACCGAGCGAGAATGTTTGGCATTGGTTTGGGCGATAGAGAAGCTCCGGCCTTATATTGAGGGGATCTCATTTAAGGTCATAACAGATCATTTTAGCTTAAAATGGCTTCATAGCTTGAAAGAGCCCAGTGAAAGACTTGCTCGTTGGTCTGTAAAACTGCAGCAATATGACTCTGCAATAATTCATCGGAAAGGGAAAGAATTAGTTGTCCCGGACATGTTGTCTCGTGCAGTACCCATGATTGATACAATTTCGCAGCCCAGAGACGCTTCAACAGCAATTAAAGGTCGATGGTACCAAAAGATGGTAAAAAAGGTCGTAGAATCACCGTTAAAATTTATGAATTGGAGATACACTGATAATAAGTTGTATAAATATGTCAAACAAGAATAACCTCAACTTTCACCATCTAACGAATATTGGAAAGAGGTAGTCCCCAAAGCTCACGATCCTCCTACTGGCAGAAAAATATTATTGGCCAAAAATGCGCCAGGACGTGGCAACTTTTGTAAAGAAATGCTTTGTCTGTGCAGCTCATAAAGGTGATACACAAGGTGTATCTGATCAGATGATATCTCACCCAAAACCAACTCGTCCTTGGGAAATTATTTCAACAGATTTATGTGGACCCCTACCTCGTTCGACAAAGGGTAATTGCTGAATTCTCGTCGTTACGGACTATTTGAGTAAGTTTTCCTTAGTTTTTCCAATGCGAACAGCCCCTACTCAAGCTGTTGTCAAGCATCTTGAGGAGCAAGTATTTATGGTCTTCGGAGTACCCCGTTTGATACTTTGTGATAATGGCCCTCAGTACAAAAGTAACGAGTTTAAGCGTTTTGCTGAGACTTATCAGGTTAAAATTCAGTATAATCCGTATTATCACCCCAGAGCAAATCCAACAGAAAGGACGAATCGTACGTTAAAAACCATGTTATATTGTTATGTGAAAGACAACCACAGGAAGTGGGACGAACAAATACATAAACTTGCCTGCGCGATTCGTACTGCAACCCATGAGACAACTAGGATGTCTCCTTTCTTTGTTAAATTTGGTAGGAAAATGTGTTTATCAGGAAAAGATTACTCCAACCCAGTTTTGTTATCTGAAGAGAATGGTGTACAATCCGCAGCTGAAAGTAAGAAAGAAGGTTTCCGGAAGCTCTATGCTGATGTTAAGGGAAGGTTAGAGGTGGCAGGAGAGAAAAACGTAGTTCAGTATAATTTGCGTACAAGGGTACCCAACTTTGTTGTGGGTCAGCGTGTTTGGAAGAAGAATTATGTGTTGTCAGATGCTGCGAAGTTTTTCTCGAAGAAGTTAGCACCGAAATTCGTTGGTCCTTATGTAATTAGGAATAAAATTTCTCCATGGATATTTGAGCTTCAGGAACCATCGGGTAAAGTACTACCAGGGAGTTGGCATGCCAAAGACCTTAAGTCGGCAGCGGACCTCTCCGATTAACCTTTTTAGGTTAATCGTCTTGAAGTTGGGGGGGATTATGTAACGTGTAATTTTTACGTTTAAGGCAACGTTACATATTTGTTTATTTAGGTAAATAATCAAGGCTCTTCGACTGGTCTTTCTGTACACAAATTAAGGATATTTTATAGAGCTAGGTTTGGAGGTTATATAGTGTCCAAAAAGTTACCTTATAAAGCAGACATTCCATCGAATTACTGTGGACATTGCGCACACCGTATTATCTGGACATCGTAATTGGAATTGAGGATCACAGGTTTCGGAAAAATCACATTAAAACTTTTGATTGTTTTGTTTATCTGTGGAATTTCGTGGGTTTCTTTGACGTTCATGAAAATAAAGAGCTGTTCTGCTGGGGAATGGCGGCGTTGCCGCATCACAAATGGTTTCAGTAACAGGAAGGAAACATTTAGATGAACATTTCATTCGCTTATGTTTATTTTCGAGGATATTGGGAAAATAATTTCTCTTCCGAACCTCATATCCTCCACGGATTAGCTAGTTTTGATAGCACGAAAACATAGTTAGGTCCACGGTTTGACCAGGAACAACCGAGGCTCCGCCCCCTTTGATATCTTTAATAATTTGATGAGGAGATGATAAAATAAATACGAGTTATGCACTTTTGTAAATCGGAGATAAACGAGGAATAAAAACCAGGACTAAAAGAATAAACAATCATAGTTATATAAAGTTAATAACTAGCTCAGTTAGTCGGATTGAAGGGCTTTATAGGGCTAGCTAGTGGGGAGCAAACTTAACATCTGAACACTCTTGTGCCGAGTTTAAGCAGTAGTTCAATGTGTATTTTTAGGTTCAAGTTCAGAAACAACTTTATTAATGTAGAAATGTTTTACAAACATGGCGTCAAACCATATGAATCTTAGAGAAAACATATATAAAAAGCAAAGGAAACTTTTGACTAAAACTGTAACTAAAATACAACTAAATCCTACACTTAGTATAGCTTTACTCATATGGGAATTGGTTGAGTGTTCGAATATTCTTGGGTTTGATGCATGCTCTGATCTCCAGTAATTGATTTTACAGTTGATGGTTTCAATGCTGAGCTTCTTACAGTCCTGCTGGTTATTTTCCTCCTACTTGCTATGTCGGCAGGGGTCCGGTAGGCAAATGTTCGGTCTATGTATGGAGGGTGTCTCGACGTCCTTGTTATAAAAATTTCAACCGTGGAAATAGATCCGACAACACCTCAAGGTGCGTTTTACGTATTTTCAATATCCCCTTGGTCGATGCTGCCCCCTATATACCGGTATGGAAGTATTAATGTATTTCCTCATTGGTAAGTTTAAAAACTGCGGGTTTTTTCCTCCAGGCTCGCAAACCGGCCTTAGTGATTTTTTGGTGAGAGCGTTTTTTTTATAAATAGGTTTGCATCCTTATTTGAATTTAACCGGGAAAATTTGGTTGGTATTGTGTGTACTGTCCCACCAGATCTACGAACGGTTTCCGGCGACTTCATTTTTTTTGTGTTCTCGACGGAGTGCCTTGTCTCTTTTCCTAACGAATTTTGGCTGGGCTGGTGGTCGTCTGTTGGTGTCGCCATTGTTTTTGTGGTTATTGGCACTAAATGGCACTGCAGTAGATGCAGATTATACCAAAGACGGTATAATTGTGAGCCGTCGTTGTTTAGGCGAGTCTAAGTGACGCTCACACCCTTGAGAGGGATTTAAGGCAGCCTACGCCATTTCTACGGGAAATAAGAGCGGTAAGTTCGATTTTTTTTTATTATTTTATTTTGAATTCTTCAAGACAATATTTGCCTCCCAAATTGTAATTGTTTTTCGTGTGAAATGTACTTTTTCGACAAGAGACGTGGGGAATTTTTGGAGTTTTTTTTTATTTTTTTTTAAATCACGTTTTGGATAAAAGCTATATATTGTTTTTCTCCTTTGTCTACAGCCCTGTCCATTCCATCGACGGGACAGTTGTGCTGGACGCTGGTGTGAAGCCGGGTGTAGCACTGTAACCCTGGGAAAGGTACGTTAGGATTATTTTAGTTCGTTTGTTTAAATCTACTTTATTTTATTGAGTCGACATGGGGTTCTCGATTTGAGTTACTCGGTGTAGGGGAACTTCGTGCAAAATAGACGAATTCCAGGAAACTGAAACATTTCATTTTCCACAGGGTTTTTACGCTCGGCGCAAGGAACTAACACTCAAGACCCATGTGCTGCCCTAACGTGATGTGCTGAGCAAGCACGAGGGAAGGCGCGGCAGAACTGAACCCGGAGTAGCAGGAGGAATGTCGGAGAGCAACACTTCAGGTTTAATATAACACCAACAACTCATAAAATAACCAAGGACCAAGGTAGGAGTTTACGTCAATTTCCTACAAGCAAACATTTTTTTGATATAATTTTTGTTTCCATAAATTTTAAATATAATTTTAACACTTCTTGTGAACGCAAGATAAAGGTATAACGTCAAACCAAGATTTTGCGGAATAACTATTTATTTATAATTTTTATCATACAATTGAAGTGCCTTGCTATTTTGGCCCTAACTTGTTTGGTATTTTTCTCAGATCTAATTATACAAGATGAACTAAATCTTTGTGTTATTTGTACAACCCAATGAAACAACTTTGGGGCGACAAAAGAGAGATGAGGTTATATCTTCTTAGCGGTTTCCTTACATTGTTCTACCTCATGGGGTAGATCTCGGACTGGGTTGCTGTCTGTCTCATTCTACCCAACGTAGAATGATGACAGCAGATATTTGGTCCAGATCTCCCCTATGACAGAATGATTTTTGGAAGTGTTTTTTTTTACAATCATTTATATAATGGAGTCTCACCCTACTGACTCAAATGTAGGTACACTGTGACATGTTGGAAATGTGCATCTACCTATAAGGAACTTTCAATTTGTGTCATTTTGATTCATTTAGGAATCTTTTACAATTTTATTTTGTTTATTAGTCAATTTTTTTGGTTATTCTTAATTACACAAATACTCTGGAAGCCTCGGAAGTAAGTAGAGTTTCATTGTTTGGCTACAACGTTTGAGTTGAACTGTATTTTATTTAAGATCTTCTTTGTAAAACATTGGTATTAAAACACTGTGAGGCACTTAAAATTTTCTTATTTCTGAACCCCCTTCTCCACTGTATAAAAGTTACCGGGCATATCAATGTTTTACCTAACTGGAAAATACAGTTCTGCTTCCAGATATTTGTTTAATTATTCAGTAGTTTTTAGTGTCAAAAATTGGCACAGCGTTATTGCTCTATTTACAGTGTTACAAAATGGCGGCAACGTCTTTAGACATACAGACATACAGACATACAGACATACAGACATACAGACATACAGACATACAGACATACAGACATACAGACATACAGACATACAGACATACAGACATACAGACATACAGACATACAGACATACAGACATACAGACATACAGACATACAGACATACAGACATACAGACATACAGACATACAGACATACAGACATACAGACATACAGACATACAGACATACAGACATACAGACATACAGACATACAGACATACAGACATACAGACATACAGACATACAGACATACAGACATACAGACATACAGACATACAGACATACAGACATACAGACATACAGACATACAGACATACAGACATACAGACATACAGACATACAGACATACAGACATACAGACATACAGACATACAGACATACAGACATACAGACATACAGACATACAGACATACAGACATACAGACATACAGACATACAGACATACAGACATACAGACATACAGACATACAGACATACAGACATACAGACATACAGACATACAGACATACAGACATACAGACATACAGACATACAGACATACAGACATACAGACATACAGACATACAGACATACAGACATACAGACATACAGACATACAGACATACAGACATACAGACATACAGACATACAGACATACAGACATACAGACATACAGACATACAGACATACAGACATACAGACATACAGACATACAGACATACAGACATACAGACATACAGACATACAGACATACAGACATACAGACATACAGACATACAGACATACAGACATACAGACATACAGACATACAGACATACAGACATACAGACATACAGACATACAGACATACAGACATACAGACATACAGACATACAGACATACAGACATACAGACATACAGACATACAGACATACAGACATACAGACATACAGACATACAGACATACAGACATACAGACATACAGACATACAGACATACAGACATACAGACATACAGACATACAGACATACAGACATACAGACATACAGACATACAGACATACAGACATACAGACATACAGACATACAGACATACAGACATACAGACATACAGACATACAGACATACAGACATACAGACATACAGACATACAGACATACAGACATACAGACATACAGACATACAGACATACAGACATACAGACATACAGACATACAGACATACAGACATACAGACATACAGACATACAGACATACAGACATACAGACATACAGACATACAGACATACAGACATACAGACATACAGACATACAGACATACAGACATACAGACATACAGACATACAGACATACAGACATACAGACATACAGACATACAGACATACAGACATACAGACATACAGACATACAGACATACAGACATACAGACATACAGACATACAGACATACAGACATACAGACATACAGACATACAGACATACAGACATACAGACATACAGACATACAGACATACAGACATACAGACATACAGACATACAGACATACAGACATACAGACATACAGACATACAGACATACAGACATACAGACATACAGACATACAGACATACAGACATACAGACATACAGACATACAGACATACAGACATACAGACATACAGACATACAGACATACAGACATACAGACATACAGACATACAGACATACAGACATACAGACATACAGACATACAGACATACAGACATACAGACATACAGACATACAGACATACAGACATACAGACATACAGACATACAGACATACAGACATACAGACATACAGACATACAGACATACAGACATACAGACATACAGACATACAGACATACAGACATACAGACATACAGACATACAGACATACAGACATACAGACATACAGACATACAGACATACAGACATACAGACATACAGACATACAGACATACAGACATACAGACATACAGACATACAGACATACAGACATACAGACATACAGACATACAGACATACAGACATACAGACATACAGACATACAGACATACAGACATACAGACATACAGACATACAGACATACAGACATACAGACATACAGACATACAGACATACAGACATACAGACATACAGACATACAGACATACAGACATACAGACATACAGACATACAGACATACAGACATACAGACATACAGACATACAGACATACAGACATACAGACATACAGACATACAGACATACAGACATACAGACATACAGACATACAGACATACAGACATACAGACATACAGACATACAGACATACAGACATACAGACATACAGACATACAGACATACAGACATACAGACATACAGACATACAGACATACAGACATACAGACATACAGACATACAGACATACAGACATACAGACATACAGACATACAGACATACAGACATACAGACATACAGACATACAGACATACAGACATACAGACATACAGACATACAGACATACAGACATACAGACATACAGACATACAGACATACAGACATACAGACATACAGACATACAGACATACAGACATACAGACATACAGACATACAGACATACAGACATACAGACATACAGACATACAGACATACAGACATACAGACATACAGACATACAGACATACAGACATACAGACATACAGACATACAGACATACAGACATACAGACATACAGACATACAGACATACAGACATACAGACATACAGACATACAGACATACAGACATACAGACATACAGACATACAGACATACAGACATACAGACATACAGACATACAGACATACAGACATACAGACATACAGACATACAGACATACAGACATACAGACATACAGACATACAGACATACAGACATACAGACATACAGACATACAGACATACAGACATACAGACATACAGACATACAGACATACAGACATACAGACATACAGACATACAGACATACAGACATACAGACATACAGACATACAGACATACAGACATACAGACATACAGACATACAGACATACAGACATACAGACATACAGACATACAGACATACAGACATACAGACATACAGACATACAGACATACAGACATACAGACATACAGACATACAGACATACAGACATACAGACATACAGACATACAGACATACAGACATACAGACATACAGACATACAGACATACAGACATACAGACATACAGACATACAGACATACAGACATACAGACATACAGACATACAGACATACAGACATACAGACATACAGACATACAGACATACAGACATACAGACATACAGACATACAGACATACAGACATACAGACATACAGACATACAGACATACAGACATACAGACATACAGACATACAGACATACAGACATACAGACATACAGACATACAGACATACAGACATACAGACATACAGACATACAGACATACAGACATACAGACATACAGACATACAGACATACAGACATACAGACATACAGACATACAGACATACAGACATACAGACATACAGACATACAGACATACAGACATACAGACATACAGACATACAGACATACAGACATACAGACATACAGACATACAGACATACAGACATACAGACATACAGACATACAGACATACAGACATACAGACATACAGACATACAGACATACAGACATACAGACATACAGACATACAGACATACAGACATACAGACATACAGACATACAGACATACAGACATACAGACATACAGACATACAGACATACAGACATACAGACATACAGACATACAGACATACAGACATACAGACATACAGACATACAGACATACAGACATACAGACATACAGACATACAGACATACAGACATACAGACATACAGACATACAGACATACAGACATACAGACATACAGACATACAGACATACAGACATACAGACATACAGACATACAGACATACAGACATACAGACATACAGACATACAGACATACAGACATACAGACATACAGACATACAGACATACAGACATACAGACATACAGACATACAGACATACAGACATACAGACATACAGACATACAGACATACAGACATACAGACATACAGACATACAGACATACAGACATACAGACATACAGACATACAGACATACAGACATACAGACATACAGACATACAGACATACAGACATACAGACATACAGACATACAGACATACAGACATACAGACATACAGACATACAGACATACAGACATACAGACATACAGACATACAGACATACAGACATACAGACATACAGACATACAGACATACAGACATACAGACATACAGACATACAGACATACAGACATACAGACATACAGACATACAGACATACAGACATACAGACATACAGACATACAGACATACAGACATACAGACATACAGACATACAGACATACAGACATACAGACATACAGACATACAGACATACAGACATACAGACATACAGACATACAGACATACAGACATACAGACATACAGACATACAGACATACAGACATACAGACATACAGACATACAGACATACAGACATACAGACATACAGACATACAGACATACAGACATACAGACATACAGACATACAGACATACAGACATACAGACATACAGACATACAGACATACAGACATACAGACATACAGACATACAGACATACAGACATACAGACATACAGACATACAGACATACAGACATACAGACATACAGACATACAGACATACAGACATACAGACATACAGACATACAGACATACAGACATACAGACATACAGACATACAGACATACAGACATACAGACATACAGACATACAGACATACAGACATACAGACATACAGACATACAGACATACAGACATACAGACATACAGACATACAGACATACAGACATACAGACATACAGACATACAGACATACAGACATACAGACATACAGACATACAGACATACAGACATACAGACATACAGACATACAGACATACAGACATACAGACATACAGACATACAGACATACAGACATACAGACATACAGACATACAGACATACAGACATACAGACATACAGACATACAGACATACAGACATACAGACATACAGACATACAGACATACAGACATACAGACACACAGACACACAGACATACAGACATACAGACATACAGACACACAGACACACAGACACACAGACACACAGACATACAGACATACAGACATACAGACATACAGACATACAGACATACAGACATACAGACATACAGACATACAGACATACAGACATACAGACATACAGACATACAGACATACAGACATACAGACATACAGACATACAGACATACAGACATACAGACATACAGACATACAGACATACAGACATACAGACATACAGACATACAGACATACAGACATACAGACATACAGACATACAGACATACAGACATACAGACATACAGACATACAGACATACAGACATACAGACATACAGACATACAGACATACAGACATACAGACATACAGACATACAGACATACAGACATACAGACATACAGACATACAGACATACAGACATACAGACATACAGACATACAGACATACAGACATACAGACATACAGACATACAGACATACAGACATACAGACATACAGACATACAGACATACAGACATACAGACATACAGACATACAGACATACAGACATACAGACATACAGACATACAGACATACAGACATACAGACATACAGACATACAGACATACAGACATACAGACATACAGACATACAGACATACAGACATACAGACATACAGACATACAGACATACAGACATACAGACATACAGACATACAGACATACAGACATACAGACATACAGACATACAGACATACAGACATACAGACATACAGACATACAGACATACAGACATACAGACATACAGACATACAGACATACAGACATACAGACATACAGACATACAGACATACAGACATACAGACATACAGACATACAGACATACAGACATACAGACATACAGACATACAGACATACAGACATACAGACATACAGACATACAGACATACAGACATACAGACATACAGACATACAGACATACAGACATACAGACATACAGACATACAGACATACAGACATACAGACATACAGACATACAGACATACAGACATACAGACATACAGACATACAGACATACAGACATACAGACATACAGACATACAGACATACAGACATACAGACATACAGACATACAGACATACAGACATACAGACATACAGACATACAGACATACAGACATACAGACATACAGACATACAGACATACAGACATACAGACATACAGACATACAGACATACAGACATACAGACATACAGACATACAGACATACAGACATACAGACATACAGACATACAGACATACAGACATACAGACATACAGACATACAGACATACAGACATACAGACATACAGACATACAGACATACAGACATACAGACATACAGACATACAGACATACAGACATACAGACATACAGACATACAGACATACAGACATACAGACATACAGACATACAGACATACAGACATACAGACATACAGACATACAGACATACAGACATACAGACATACAGACATACAGACATACAGACATACAGACATACAGACATACAGACATACAGACATACAGACATACAGACATACAGACATACAGACATACAGACATACAGACATACAGACATACAGACATACAGACATACAGACATACAGACATACAGACATACAGACATACAGACATACAGACATACAGACATACAGACATACAGACATACAGACATACAGACATACAGACATACAGACATACAGACATACAGACATACAGACATACAGACATACAGACATACAGACATACAGACATACAGACATACAGACATACAGACATACAGACATACAGACATACAGACATACAGACATACAGACATACAGACATACAGACATACAGACATACAGACATACAGACATACAGACATACAGACATACAGACATACAGACATACAGACATACAGACATACAGACATACAGACATACAGACATACAGACATACAGACATACAGACATACAGACATACAGACATACAGACATACAGACATACAGACATACAGACATACAGACATACAGACATACAGACATACAGACATACAGACATACAGACATACAGACATACAGACATACAGACATACAGACATACAGACATACAGACATACAGACATACAGACATACAGACATACAGACATACAGACATACAGACATACAGACATACAGACATACAGACATACAGACATACAGACATACAGACATACAGACATACAGACATACAGACATACAGACATACAGACATACAGACATACAGACATACAGACATACAGACATACAGACATACAGACATACAGACATACAGACATACAGACATACAGACATACAGACATACAGACATACAGACATACAGACATACAGACATACAGACATACAGACATACAGACATACAGACATACAGACATACAGACATACAGACATACAGACATACAGACATACAGACATACAGACATACAGACATACAGACATACAGACATACAGACATACAGACATACAGACATACAGACATACAGACATACAGACATACAGACATACAGACATACAGACATACAGACATACAGACATACAGACATACAGACATACAGACATACAGACATACAGACATACAGACATACAGACATACAGACATACAGACATACAGACATACAGACATACAGACATACAGACATACAGACATACAGACATACAGACATACAGACATACAGACATACAGACATACAGACATACAGACATACAGACATACAGACATACAGACATACAGACATACAGACATACAGACATACAGACATACAGACATACAGACATACAGACATACAGACATACAGACATACAGACAGACAGATATACGGCGCAACAAAAATCGGAGCAACTTTTTTTTTCTCGAATAAATTAGGATCACTAGCTCACACTACTATATTATAGTAGTAGTGTGAAGTAGTGTAGTTGTGGAGGTTCTGGCTACAATGGTAACCATGCCATCCACTTCTCCGAAGTGGATGACCTGCTGCTGAAGAAGTGAACTTGGTATGACCTTCGGGCAAAAGAAGCGTACAAGAAGCTGTCAGCAATGACGTAACAACCAGAGGCTGTTGAAAGGCCCTAATGAGTTAGGTGGCAATGCGAGAGTAGGTAAAATGAGGTGTTTTTTTTAGTAAGCTAGCCGCTTCACTTGCTTAGCCTGGGCTGTGGAAAGGCCCTATTGGTCAATGAGGGAGTAGATAAAATGGAGTGTTTTTTTGTTAGTAAGATAGCTACTTCACTAGCTTCGCCTGGTCTAGGTAAGGCCTTAGCTGTTGAAAGGCCCTATTGGCAATGAGTTAGGTGCCAGCCAGTAAGATAGCCACTTCACTCGCTTAGCCTGGGCTAGGTAAGTCCTAATGTGAAAAAGGCCTTGGTTGTTGGTTAAAAAA
>OY755038.1:125620978-125703539 GCA_963576565.1 Aspidapion aeneum
CATACAGACATACAGACATACAGACATACAGACAACAGACATACCACAGACATACAGACATACAGACATACAGACATACAGACATACAGACATACAGACATACAGACATACAGACATACAGACATACAGACATACAGACATACAGACATACAGACATACAGACATACAGACATACAGACATACAGACATACAGACATACAGACATACAGACATACAGACATACAGACATACAGACATACAGACATACAGACATACAGACATACAGACATACAGACATACAGACATACAGACATACAGACATACAGACATACAGACATACAGACATACAGACATACAGACATACAGACATACAGACATACAGACATACAGACATACAGACATACAGACATACAGACATACAGACATACAGACATACAGACATACAGACATACAGACATACAGACATACAGACACACAGACACACAGACACACAGACAACACAGACACACAGACAACACAGACACACAGACACTACAGACATACAGACATACAGACATACAGACATACAGACATACAGACATACAGACATACAGACATACAGACATACAGCCATACAGACATACAGACATACAGACATACAGACATACAGACATACAGACATACAGACATACAGACATACAGACATACAGACATACAGACATACAGACATACAGACATACAACATACAGACATACAGACATACAGACATACAGACATACGGACATAACAGACATACAGACATACAGACATACAGACATACAGACATACAGACATACAGACATACAGACATACAGACATACAGACATACAGACATACAGACATACAGACATACAGACATACAGACATACAGACATACAGACATACAGACATACAGACATACAGACATACAGACATACAGACATACAGACATACAGACATACAGACATACAGACATACAGACATACAGACATACAGACATACAGACATACAGACATACAGACATACAGACATACAGACATACAGACATACAGACATACAGACATACAGACATACAGACATACAGACATACAGACATACAGACATACAGACATACAGACATACAGACATACAGACATACAGACATACAGACATACAGACATACAGACATACAGACATACAGACATACAGACATACAGACATACAGACATACAGACATACAGACATACAGACATACAGACATACAGACATACAGACATACAGACATACAGACATACAGACATACAGACATACAGACATACAGACATACAGACATACAGACATACAGACATACAGACATACAGACATACAGACATACAGACATACAGACATACAGACATACAGACATACAGACATACAGACATACAGACATACAGACATACAGACATACAGACATACAGACATACAGACATACAGACATACAGACATACAGACATACAGACATACAGACATACAGACATACAGACATACAGACATACAGACATACAGACATACAGACATACAGACATACAGACATACAGACATACAGACATACAGACATACAGACATACAGACATACAGACATACAGACATACAGACATACAGACATACAGACATACAGACATACAGACATACAGACATACAGACATACAGACATACAGACATACAGACATACAGACATACAGACATACAGACATACAGACATACAGACATACAGACATACAGAACAGACATACAGACTACAGACATACAGACATACAGACATACAGACATACAGACATACAGACATACAGACATACAGACATACAGACATACAGACATACAGACATACAGACATACAGACATACAGACATACAGACATACAGACATACAGACATACAGACATACAGACATACAGACATACAGACATACAGACATACAGACATACAGACATACAGACATACAGACATACAGACATACAGACATACAGACATACAGACATACAGACATACAGACATACAGACATACAGACATACAGACATACAGACATACAGACATACAGACATACAGACATACAGACATACAGACATACAGACTACAGACATACAGACATACAGACATACAGACATACAGACATACAGACATACAGACATACAGACATACAGACATACAGACATACAGACATACAGACATACAGACATACAGACATACAGACATACAGACATACAGACATACAGACATACAGACATACAGACATACAGACATACAGACATACAGACATACAGACATACAGACATACAGACATACAGACATACAGACATACAGACATACAGACATACAGACATACAGACATACAGACATACAGACATACAGACATACAGACATACAGACATACAGACATACAGACATACAGACATACAGACATACAGACATACAGACATACAGACATACAGACATACAGACATACAGACATACAGACATACAGACATACAGACATACAGACATACAGACATACAGACATACAGACATACAGACATACAGACATACAGACATACAGACATACAGACATACAGACATACAGACATACAGACACACAGACACACAGAACACAGACCACAGACACACAGACACACAGACATACATACATACATACAGACATACAGACATACAGACATACAGACATACAGCCATACAGACATACAGACATACAGACAAACAGACATACAGACATACAGACATACAGACATACAGACATACAGACATACAGACATACAGACATACAGACATACAGACATACAGACATACAGACATACAGACATACAGACATACAGACATACAGACATACAGACATACAGACATACAGACATACAGACATACAGACATACAGACATACAGACATACAGACATACAGACATACAGACATACAGACATACAGACATACAGACATACAGACATACAGACATACAGACATACAGACATACAGACATACAGACATACAGACATACAGACATACAGACATACAGACATACAGACATACAGACATACAGACATACAGACATACAGACATACAGACATACAGACATACAGACATACAGACATACAGCATACAGACATACAGACATACAGACATACAGACATACAGACATACAGACATACAGACATACAGACATACAGACATACAGACATACAGACATACAGACATACAGACATACAGACATACAGACATACAGACATACAGACATACAGACATACAGACATACAGACATACAGACATACAGACATACAGACATACAGACATACAGACAATACAGACATACAGACATACAGACATACAGACATACAGACATACAGACATACAGACATACAGACATACAGACATACAGACATACAGACATACAGACATACAGACATACAGACATACAGACATACAGACATACAGACTACAGACACACAGACACACAGACACACAGACACACATACATACATACAGACATACAGACATACAGACATACAGACATACAGACATACAGACATACAGACACACAGACACACAGACACACAGACACACATACATACATACATACATACAGACATACAGAAATACAGACATACAGACATACAGACATACAGACATACAGACATACAGACATACAGACATACAGACATACAGACATACAGACATACAGACATACAGACATACAGACATACAGACATACAGACATACAGACATACAGACATACAGACATACAGACATACAGACATACAGACATACAGACATACAGACATACAGACATACAGACATACAGACATACAGACATACAGACATACAGACATACAGACATACAGACATACAGACATACAGACATACAGACATACAGACATACAGACATACAGACATACAGACATACAGACATACAGACATACAGACATACAGACATACAGACATACAGACATACAGACATACAGACATACAGACATACAGACATACAGACATACAGACATACAGACATACAGACATACAGACATACAGACATACAGACATACAGACATACAGACATACAGGACATACAGACATACAGACATACAGACATACAGACATACAGACATACAGACATACAGACATACAGACATACAGACATACAGACATACAGACATACAGACATACAGACATACAGACATACAGACATACAGACATACAGACATACAGACATACAGACATACAGACATACAGACATACAGACATACAGACATACAGACATACAGACATACAGACGATGACAGACATACAGACATACAGACATACAGACATACAGACATACAGACATACAGACATACAGACATACAGACATACAGACATACAGACATACAGACATACAGACATACAGACATACAGACATACAGACATACAGACATACAGACATACAGACATACAGACATACAGACATACAGACATACAGACATAAGACATACAGACATACAGACATACAGACATACAGACATACAGACATACAGACATACAGACATACAGACATACAGACATACAGACATACAGACATACAGACATACAGACATACAGACATACAGACATACAGACATACAGACATACAGACATACAGACATACAGACATACAGACATACAGACATACAGACATACAGACTCAGAACAGACATACAGACACACAGACACACAGCACACAGACACACAGACATACATACATACATACAGACATACAGACATACAGACATACAGAATACAGACATACAGACATACAGACAACACCATACAGACATACAGACATACAGACATACAGACATACAGACATACAGACATACACACATACAGACATACAGACATACAGACATACAGACATACAGACATACAGACATACAGACATACAGACATACAGACATACAGACATACAGACATACGGACATACAGACATACAGACATACGACATACAGACATACAGACATACAGACATACAGACATACAGACATACAGACATACAGACATACAGACATACAGACATACAGACATACAGACATACAGACTACAGACATCAGACATACAGACATACAGACATACAGACATACAGACATACCAGACATACAGACATACAGACATACAGACATACAGACATACAGACATACAGACATACAGACATACAGACATACAGACATACATACAGACATACAGACATACAGACATACAGACATACAGACATACAGACATACAGACATACAGACATACAGACCTACAGACATACAGACATACAGACATACAGACATCAGACATACAGACATACAGACATACAGACATACAGACATACAGACATACAGACATACAGACATACAGACATACAGACATACAGGACATACAGACATACAGACATACAGACATACAGACATACAGACATACAGACATACAGACATACAGACATACAGACATACAGACATACAGACATACAGACATACAGACATACAGACATACAGACATACAGACATACAGACATACAGACATACAGACATACAGACATACAGACATACAGACATACAGACATACAGACATACAGACATACAGACATACAGACATACAGACATACAGACATACAGACATACAGACATACAGACATACAGACATACAGACATACAGACATACAGACATACAGACATACAGACATACAGACATACAGACATACAGACATACAGACATACAGACATACAGACATACAGACATACAGACATACAGACATACAGACATACAGACATACAGACATACAGACATACAGACATACAGACATACAGACATACAGACATACAGACATACAGACATACAGACATACAGACATACAGACATACAGACATACAGACATACAGACATACAGACATACAGACAACAGACATACAGACATACAGACATACAGACATACAGGACATACAGACATACAGACATACAGACATACAGACATACAGACATACAGACATACAGACATACAGACATACAGACATACAGACATACAGACATACAGACATACAGACATACAGACATACAGACATACAGACATACAGACATACAGACATACAGACATACAGACATACAGACATACAGACATACAGACATACAGACATACAGACATACAGACATACAGACATACAGACATACAGACATACAGACATACAGACATACAGACATACAGACATACAGACATACAGACATACAGACATACAGACATACAGACATACAGACATACAGACATACAGACATACAGACATACAGACATACAGACATACAGACATACAGACATACAGACATACAGACATACAGACATACAGACATACAGACATACAGACATACAGACATACAGACATACAGACATACAGACATACAGACATACAGACATACAGACATACAGACATACAGACATACAGACATACAGACATACAGACATACAGACATACAGACATACAGACATACAGACATACAGACATACAGACATACAGACATACAGACATACAGACATACAGACATACAGACATACAGACATACAGACATACAGACATACAGACATACAGACATACAGACATACAGACATACAGACATACAGACATACAGACATACAGACATACAGACATACAGACATACAGACATACAGACATACAGACATACAGACATACAGACATACAGACATACAGACATACAGACATACAGACATACAGACATACAGACATACAGACATACAGACATACAGACATACAGACATACAGACATACAGACATACAGACATACAGACATACAGACATACAGACATACAGACATACAGACATACAGACATACAGACATACAGACATACAGACATACAGACATACAGACATACAGACATACAGACATACAGACATACAGACATACAGACATACAGACATACAGACATACAGACATACAGACATACAGACATACAGACATACAGACATACAGACATACAGACATACAGACATACAGACATACAGACATACAGACATACAGACATACAGACATACAGACATACAGACATACAGACATACAGACATACAGACATACAGACATACAGACATACAGACATACAGACATACAGACATACAGACATACAGACATACAGACATACAGACATACAGACATACAGACATACAGACATACAGACATACAGACATACAGACATACAGACATACAGACATACAGACATCAGACATACAGACATACAGACATACAGACATACAGACATACAGACATACAGACATACAGACATACAGACATACAGACATACAGACATACAGACATACAGACATACAGACATACAGACATACAGACATACAGACATACAGACATACAGACATACAGACATACAGACATACAGACATACAGACATACAGACATACAGACATACAGACATACAGACACATACAGACATACAGACATACAGACATACAGACATACAGACATACAGACATACAGACATACAGACATACAGACATACAGACATACAGACATACAGACATACAGACATACAGACATACAGACATACAGACATACAGACATACAGACATACAGACATACAGACATACAGACATACAGACATACAGACATACAGACATACAGACATACAGACATACAGACATACAGACATACAGACATAACAGACATACAGACATACAGACATACAGACATACAGACATACAGACATACAGACATACAGACATACAGACATACAGACATACAGACATACAGACATACAGACATACAGACATACAGACATACAGACATACAGACATACAGACATACAGACATACAGACATACAGACATACAGACATACAGACATACAGACATACAGACATACAGACATACAGACATACAGACATACAGACATACAGACATACAGACATACAGACATACAGACATACAGACATACAGACATACAGACATACAGACATACAGACATACAGACATACAGACATACAGACATACAGACATACAGACATACAGACATACAGACATACAGACATACAGACATACAGACATACAGACATACAGACATACAGACATACAGACATACAGACATACAGACATACAGAACATACAGACATACAGACATACAGACATACAGACATACAGACATACAGACATACAGACATACAGACATACAGACATACAGACATACAGACATACAGACATACAGACATACAGACATACAGACATACAGACATACAGACATACAGACATACAGACATACAGACATACAGACATACAGACATACAGACATACAGACATACAGACATACAGACATACAGACATACAGACATACAGACATACAGACATACAGACATACAGACATACAGACATACAGACATACAGACATACAGACATACAGACATACAGACATACAGACATACAGACATACAGACATACAGACATACAGACATACAGACATACAGACATACAGACATACAGACATACAGACATACAGACATACAGACCATACAGACATACAGACATACAGACATACAGACATACAGACATACAGACATACAGACATACAGACATACAGACATACAGACATACAGACATACAGACATACAGACATACAGACATACAGACATACAGACATACAGACATACAGACATACAGACATACAGACATACAGACATACAGACATACAGACATACAGACATACAGACATACAGACATACAGACATACAGACATACAGACATACAGACATACAGACATACAGACATACAGACATACAGACATACAGACATACAGACATACAGACATACAGACATACAGACATACAGACATACAGACATACAGACATACAGACATACAGACATACAGACATACAGACATACAGACATACAGACATACAGACATACAGACATACAGACATACAGACATACAGACATACAGACATACAGACATACAGACATACAGACATACAGACATACAGACATACAGACATACAGACATACAGACATACAGACATACAGACATACAGACATACAGACATACAGACATACAGACATACAGACATACAGACATACAGACATACAGACATACAGACATACAGACATACAGACATACAGACATACAGACATACAGACATACAGACATACAGACATACAGACATACAGACATACAGACATACAGACATACAGACATACAGACATACAGACATACAGACATACAGACATACAGACATACAGACATACAGACATACAGACATACAGACATACAGACATACAGACATACAGACATACAGACATACAGACATACAGACATACAGACATACAGACATACAGACATACAGACATACAGACATACAGACATACAGACATACAGACATACAGACATACAGACATACAGACATACAGACATACAGACATACAGACATACAGACATACAGACATACAGACATACAGACATACAGACATACAGACATACAGACATACAGACATACAGACATACAGACATACAGACATACAGACATACAGACATACAGACATACAGACATACAGACATACAGACATACAGACATACAGACATACAGACATACAGACATACAGACATACAGACATACAGACATACAGACATACAGACATACAGACATACAGACATACAGACATACAGACATACAGACATACAGACATACAGACATACAGACATACAGACATACAGACATACAGACATACAGACATACAGACATACAGACATACAGACATACAGACATACAGACATACAGACATACAGACATACAGACATACAGACATACAGACATACAGACATACAGACATACAGACATACAGACATACAGACATACAGACATACAGACATACAGACATACAGACATACAGACATACAGACATACAGACATACAGACATACAGACATACAGACATACAGACATACAGACATACAGACATACAGACATACAGACATACAGACATACAGACATACAGACATACAGACATACAGACATACAGACATACAGACATACAGACATACAGACATACAGACATACAGACATACAGACATACAGACATACAGACATACAGACATACAGACATACAGACATACAGACATACAGACATACAGACATACAGACATACAGACATACAGACATACAGACATACAGACATACAGACATACAGACATACAGACATACAGACATACAGACATACAGACATACAGACATACAGACATACAGACATACAGACATACAGACATACAGACATACAGACATACAGACATACAGACATACAGACATACAGACATACAGACATACAGACATACAGACATACAGACATACAGACATACAGACATACAGACATACAGACATACAGACATACAGACATACAGACATACAGACATACAGACATACAGACATACAGACATACAGACATACAGACATACAGACATACAGACATACAGACATACAGACATACAGACATACAGACATACAGACATACAGACATACAGACATACAGACATACAGACATACAGACATACAGACATACAGACATACAGACATACAGACATACAGACATACAGACATACAGACATACAGACATACAGACATACAGACATACAGACATACAGACATACAGACATACAGACATACAGACATACAGACATACAGACATACAGACATACAGACATACAGACATACAGACATACAGACATACAGACATACAGACATACAGACATACAGACATACAGACATACAGACATACAGACATACAGACATACAGACATACAGACATACAGACATACAGACATACAGACATACAGACATACAGACATACAGACATACAGACATACAGACATACAGACATACAGACATACAGACATACAGACATACAGACATACAGACATACAGACATACAGACATACAGACATACAGACATACAGACATACAGACATACAGACATACAGACATACAGACATACAGACATACAGACATACAGACATACAGACATACAGACATACAGACATACAGACATACAGACATACAGACATACAGACATACAGACATACAGACATACAGACATACAGACATACAGACATACAGACATACAGACATACAGACATACAGACATACAGACATACAGACATACAGACATACAGACATACAGACATACAGACATACAGACATACAGACATACAGACATACAGACATACAGACATACAGACATACAGACATACAGACATACAGACATACAGACATACAGACATACAGACATACAGACATACAGACATACAGACATACAGACATACAGACAGACATACAGACATACAGACATACAGACAGACATACAGACATACAGACATACAGACAGACATACAGACATAAAGACATACAGACATACAGACATACAGACATACAGACATACAGACATACAGACATACAGACATACAGACATACAGACATACAGACATACAGACATACAGACATACAGACATACAGACATACAGACATACAGACATACAGACATACAGACATACAGACATACAGACATACAGACATACAGACATACAGACATACAGACATACAGACATACAGACATACAGACATACAGACATACAGACATACAGACATACAGACATACAGACATACAGACATACAGACATACAGACATACAGACATACAGACATACAGACATACAGACATACAGACATACAGACATACAGACATACAGACATACAGACATACAGACATACAGACATACAGACATACAGACATACAGACATACAGACATACAGACATACAGACATACAGACATACAGACATACAGACATACAGACATACAGACATACAGACATACAGACATACAGACATACAGACATACAGACATACAGACATACAGACATACAGACATACAGACATACAGACATACAGACATACAGACAGACAGACATACAGACAGACATACAGACATACAGACAGACATACAGACATACAGACATACAGACATACAGACATACAGACATACAGACATACAGACATACAGACATACAGACATACAGAGATACAGACATACAGACATACAGACATACAGACATAGAGACATACAGACATACAGACATACAGACATACAGACATACAGACATACAGACATACAGACATACAGACATACAGACATACAGACATACAGACATACAGACATACAGACATACAGACATACAGACATACAGACATACAGACATACAGACATACAGACATACAGACATACAGACATACAGACATACAGACAGGACAACACTCGCAATTAAAGAGGTATGTGCGAGCACTTCGTGGTGTTACCTGTGGATCTGACCATCACCTGGTAAAAGCAAAAATATTATTCCCTTTAAGAAAAACAAATAAGGACGAAAGTATTGGAGAAAATGAAAACCTAGAATGCATCGAAGACAATCAGAAATACAACTTTAGAAGTCTAGAAATCGACAGTAGTCAAAGATTGTATCAGAACCGATTAGATAAAAAATTAATAAACACAGAACACTCAATTGAAGAGATGAATACAAACATAATAAAAAGCTTAAAGGAAGCAGGCAACGAAGCTGTTGGATACCAAGATAATAGTAATAACAGGAAGATGTGGTGGACTGAGAAAATACAGGAAATGGTCAAAGAGAAAAAATGCACATACTTGAAATGACTCAGTTCTAAAGAGCAAAGTGACCTAGAAATCTACAGGAAAAGCAGAAGACATACAGACATACAGACATACAGACATACAGACATACAGACATACAGACATACAGACATACAGACATACAGACATACAGACATACAGACATACAGACATACAGACATACAGACATACAGACATACAGACATACAGACATAGAGACATACAGACATACAGACATACAGACATACAGACATACAGACATACAGACATACAGACATACAGACATACAGACATACAGACATACAGACATACAGACATACAGACATACAGACATACAGACATACAGACATACAGACATACAGACATACAGACATACAGACATACAGACATACAGACATACAGACATACAGACATACAGACATACAGACATACAGACATACAGACATACAGACATACAGACATACAGACATACAGACATACAGACATACAGACATACAGACATACAGACATACAGACATACAGACATACAGACATACAGACATACAGACATACAGACATACAGACATACAGACATACAGACATACAGACATACAGACATACAGACATACAGACATACAGACATACAGACATACAGACATACAGACATACAGACATACAGACATACAGACATACAGACATACAGACATACAGACATACAGACAGACATACAGACATACAGACATACAGACAGACATACAGACATACAGACATACAGACAGACATACAGACATAAAGACATACAGACATACAGACATACAGACATACAGACATACAGACATACAGACATACAGACATACAGACATACAGACATACAGACATACAGACATACAGACATACAGACATACAGACATACAGACATACAGACATACAGACATACAGACATACAGACATACAGACATACAGACATACAGACATACAGACATACAGACATACAGACATACAGACATACAGACATACAGACATACAGACATACAGACATACAGACATACAGACATACAGACATACAGACATACAGACATACAGACATACAGACATACAGACATACAGACATACAGACATACAGACATACAGACATACAGACATACAGACATACAGACATACAGACATACAGACATACAGACATACAGACATACAGACATACAGACATACAGACATACAGACATACAGACATACAGACATACAGACATACAGACATACAGACATACAGACATACAGACATACAGACATACAGACATACAGACATACAGACATACAGACATACAGACATACAGACATACAGACATACAGACATACAGACATACAGACAGACAGACATACAGACAGACATACAGACATACAGACAGACATACAGACATACAGACATACAGACATACAGACATACAGACATACAGACATACAGACATACAGACATACAGACATACAGAGATACAGACATACAGACATACAGACATACAGACATAGAGACATACAGACATACAGACATACAGACATACAGACATACAGACATACAGACATACAGACATACAGACATACAGACATACAGACATACAGACATACAGACATACAGACATACAGACATACAGACATACAGACATACAGACATACAGACATACAGACATACAGACATACAGACATACAGACAGGACAACACTCGCAATTAAAGAGGTATGTGCGAGCACTTCGTGGTGTTACCTGTGGATCTGACCATCACCTGGTAAAAGCAAAAATATTATTCCCTTTAAGAAAAACAAATAAGGACGAAAGTATTGGAGAAAATGAAAACCTAGAATGCATCGAAGACAATCAGAAATACAACTTTAGAAGTCTAGAAATCGACAGTAGTCAAAGATTGTATCAGAACCGATTAGATAAAAAATTAATAAACACAGAACACTCAATTGAAGAGATGAATACAAACATAATAAAAAGCTTAAAGGAAGCAGGCAACGAAGCTGTTGGATACCAAGATAATAGTAATAACAGGAAGATGTGGTGGACTGAGAAAATACAGGAAATGGTCAAAGAGAAAAAATGCACATACTTGAAATGACTCAGTTCTAAAGAGCAAAGTGACCTAGAAATCTACAGGAAAAGCAGAAGACAGCTCAGAAATTTGATACGCACAGAAAAAAATTAAATGTTCGAGCGTAAATGCCACGATATAAATACACACGTAGGAAGTAGGCAGAGCTCTGAAGTATGGAAATTCATTTCTACAGTAAAAAACCCAACATAAAAAGTAAACATCCAGATCATCAAACCAGAGCAATGGACAGGACACTACAAGGGACTGTTGTAGGAGACGAGACCCGAATATCTGGCAGCCTCTCCGACGAGAGACATAGAAGTACATGGAGAGGAAGTAATCATCGAAAAAGAAATGATAAAGAACAGTTTTAAAAAGCTAAAATCCGGAAAAGCTAGCGGACCTGGAGGAATATATGCTGAAATGCTCAAATATGGATCAGAGAAACTAATCGAAAATCTCACATATATTATCAATCAATGCATTATCGGACATCCAGTACCTGATGATTGGAAAATTGCATTCATATCCTCAATACAGGAAACAAGCTAGATTGCAACAATTACAGAGGAATTTCAGTAACCAGTACTCTAAGTAGATTGTATGGTAGGATTCTTTTTTTTTTGTTTTTTTTTACGGGTGTGCGCACTCGCAAGGAGAGATCCCTATCAAGCTCGAGAAGCGGCAAGTGCGCGGAAATGTTGGTGTGTGTTGGTTTTGAAACGGTTCAGGTTGTAACCTGCAGGGAAAACTGTCGCAGGGAGTTTATTCCACAGCGATGCTGTTCTCCAGAAATATGAATTCTGATATAATGAGGTTCTTGGTGCCTCTATTTTGACAATAAATTGATGGTTACCGTCTGTTTGACGTGTTCGCCTAGTAGGTGCTACTCCCGGGGGGATCATACGTGCCAACTCTTCAGAGCATTTTCCGTGATAATACCTGTAGAAGAGAGATAGATCGCCCACAGTTCTTCGATGTTCAAGACTATCCAATCTACGGGTAAGTGCGGGGTCATTGATCAGCTTGATGGCTCATTTTTGCACGGTGTTCAAAAGCATTAATGTATGTTTGGGTGCCGCACTCCATATATGTGAGCAGTACTCCATAGTTGGTCGAATCTGGGCTTTGTAGAGTGTCAGCAGTTGGCTTGGTGTATACAGATGTCTTGTACGAAATAGCACCCCAAGCTTTTGGGATGCCCTTTTAGCTATATCTGCCACGTGACTGTGCCAAGACATGTTGGTCTCTGCAGTGACTCCTAAGATGTTCAACTGGCTCTGCAATACGACAGCACTTCCAGATAGCATGATGTTTGGCTCATCGGTGCTGGTCTTTTTTAAAAACAGGGCTGCTTGGGTTTTCTGCGCGTTAAACTGTACAAGGTTTTTGTTGCCAAAATCCTCTATTATCTCCAAGTCGTTATTTATCTGTGATATTTCAGTTAGTCTAAGGTAATGGAATTCACGAGCGGAGAGACATGTGGGTGGTATGACTGAGGAGACTACATTGCCATCATCTGCAAAGCAATAAAGTTGATTTACTGTTTTATCTATGAGGTCATTTATGTAAATCAGAAAAAGTGTTGGCGAAAGGATTGCTCCCTGTGGCACACCAGCATTTACTTGGTAAGAGTTGGAGTTCCGGCCATCCAGTGCAACATAAATGGATCTATCCTTAAGGTAACTTTTAAACCAAGTGCAAAGTCTCGGCGACAATCCAGTTGCTTTGAGCTTGTTGAGCAGATTTTCATGCCAGACTTTATCGAATGCTTTAGATATATCTAAGGCAATTGTTCTTGTTTCACCTCGCAACTCAATCGCTTTTTGTCATAAGTGAGTAACGTATGTAAGTAAATCGCCAGTTGACCTATATTTTCGAAATCCGTATTGCCTGTCGTTGATAATTTCGTACTTTTCCAAGTACTTGGTTAGGTGATTGTTCACAACTCTTTCCATTACTTTTGATATCACCGGAAGTAGAGCAATTGGTCTATAGTTTAACGGATCTGTCTTTTTTCCTTTCTTTGGAATGGGTTGTACTGCGGCAGACTTCCATGATGATGGATATACCCCTTGCCTATAAGATAAATTGAATAATTTTGCGAAAGTTGGGGTGAGTTCGCTAGCACAATTTTTGAGTAATATCGCGGGAATGCCATCTGGACCCATTGCTTTGTTTGTATCCAACTTTTTAAGGGATTTTCGTGTTTCTCTGTGACAAAAGGGTACCTCTGGCATACTGTGGGAAACCTTTTCAATAAACGGTGGAGTTTTTCCATTTGGCACTGTTAGGTTTGAGTTGGAGGAAAAGATTTTGGCCAGCATATTGGCTTTTTCCTCTGATGTTGTGGCTAAGTGAGTATTTTTATCTGTAAGTGGTGGTATGGATGACTTGGTGAAGTTTGATCCAACGGCTTTTGCAAGAGACCAAAAGGACCTAGAACTACTTGGACAATTCAGCAACCTCTTTTTTATTCTTTGATTGTATGTTTCTTTGGCGGCGTCAATAGTAATTTTGCAACTATTTCTGGCTTCTATAAATTCTGTGTGGTTTTGAGCGGTTTGTTGTCGTTTCCAAAGGTTATATTCTCTGTGTTTTTCCTGTACTGCCGTTTGACACTGGCTGCTGAACCAAGGTTTTGCATTAGCTCTGCGTTTTATTGTATGTGGGATATATTCATCCATTCCAGATAAGATTACTTTTGTTATTTCATTACAGCAAATAGTGGGATCAGCTGTTTTAAAGCAAACCTCTTGCCATGGAAAATCCAGGTAAAACTGTTTAAGGTCATTCCATTTTGCCGATTTATAGTGCCACATTTTACGAGGAAGTGATTGTTGGCTTGGCGGTATGAACATTTCGCACTTTGTTCTTATAAGTTTATGATCGGATAAACCAAGTGGGGGATCTACTTGAATTGTGTACAAGTCAGGATTTGTAGTTAGGAACAAGTCTAAAAGCGCTGCAAATTTACCCCTTTCTGAGATACGGGTAGGTTCATCGACAAGTTAGACCACAACTTATGGCAAAAGCTTCTGCTTCCCTGCCTTCATTATCTGTTTTGTTGTGGTGTTTTAGCCAGGGTATATTGTGGACGTTGAAATCGCCTAAAAAAACAATTTCCGCATGTGGATAGTTAGACTGTATACTATCACAGTTTTCGGATAATGTCGCAAAAAAGTTTTGATACTCGGTGTTACTTGGCGGTCGGTAGAGGCAGCAAATGAACTTGGTCGATGACTTTGAGGTGAATTTCAGCCATATGATATCGAGGTTCGCTGGTTCTAGCTTCTCCTCTCGATGACATGCAAGGTCATTTTTAATGTACAGACAGATCCCAAAATTATGTCGAAATCGGTGGTGTAGGTCATAGCCGGGATAAAGATAGTTCACAGTAGGTGTTGCAGAACTGATTTTAGTCTTTGTTTGTCGTTTTTCAACTGATTTTAGTTTCAGTGAGAACAAGGATGTCAGGTCTTTGTTCTTCAAGATGTTAATGGACTGAATTCATGTTGGTACTTAATCCTCTTATATTGCTAAAATCAATTCTGAGTTGAGTTTTTGGTCTTCTTTTAATATCTTTGCATGAAGGACCCCCAGGATCACCCGATGCCCGGAGATCCGAGTGGTCGGGTATTTTACCTCCGGAATATTTTAATCCTGGAGAAGCCATCATGCTATCTGTTTCTCAGTGTTGAAACCGGACTGCCAGCGCAGTAGCGGAACGTGGTGATACCACTTAGCGCTACTCACATCTGGCATGGTGGTATCTCACCGGTCGACGCCCAATGATTAAAAAGCGTCTCCCACCTACCGAAAATAGAGATCTAATAGAGAATGATTATCATAAACAAGAAGAAGAAGAGCAAAGTGGGTGGCAGGCAGATCTTGTAGGAATAATGTTTTTGTCTTAAACAAGTAATTGAGAAAAGGAGCGCCAGAAATATAGACTCATGTTACCTTTGTAGACCTACAAAAAGCATATGATACCGTTCCAGTAGAAAAAGTATGGACAGTGTTAGAGCAGACTAATATCAATCATACATGCACTTTTAAAATAATTCCTGGTAACAAAAGTCTGAAGACAGGGATGTTGTATCTCTCCAACTCTTTTTAAAATATATATCGCAGTAGCTCTAAAAAAATGGAAACGTAAAGTGCACGGCATGGGAATTCAACTTAACGACCGATTTACCATATACACACTACAGTTTGCTGCCGACCAAGTAATTGTAGCTAATGGTAAAGAAGACATGGAGTGAGTATATGATGAGAAAGTTAATGGAAGAATACTAAAAGTGGGGATTAACAGGAAACGTGGACAAGACACAGTACTTATGTATTGGAAACGAATCCAGTGAGTTAGAACTAGAAAATGGACAAGTAATATCTCCATGCAATGAGTATGTATACTTGGGTGTCACATTTGATAAGACAGCAAAAAAGGTTATTGGATGTCTTAATAGTATTTTATGGAGCAGAAATATAAAAAAGAATGTAAAATTTAACATATATGAAACAATGGTGAAACGCACGCTGTTGTTTGGAGTAGAGACTTGTCGCCTAACAGGAAAACACAAAACAAAAATGGAAAGTGTCGGAATGGATGCAATAAGAAGATCAATGGGAATATCTAGAACAGATCACATAAGAAATGAAATTATAAAAGAAAGAATGGGAATTGAGGGAAGCATAACGGATGAAATCACTAAAAGGCAACTGATATGGTATTGCCATGTACAACGGATGAACGACGAAATATGACCAAAGCAGGTCCTAGAATGGCAACCAATAGGGCGCAAAAAAATCTGACAGAAGATGATGGTCAGGATCGAAGGAGGTGGACAACGTAGAAAAACGTTCTAAACCGACTAAAAAGAAAATTATAAAAAAAATAAAAATTAGAATTATGGTAGGACATTATATAAATCAATATTATATAATAATATACCGTCGATGAAAACTTTATCTCACTTTATCTCAAAATTTCTTCACAGAACTCACATATCTGGGATACACAGTTTAAAAGCCTAAGAACCCTAGTTTAACGTGTGGTATACGGAACGAAAATTATCACAAAAAAATCAGGTTAAAAAGGCGAGTTTTTAAAATAGTCGTTTTTAATCAAAAATTAATTATTTCTATTTTTAATGTTTAGAGGCTTGTGAAATGTTTGAAGGTCTTAGGACTGAAAAATGTTTTCCACCATTTAATAGCCACACATCTTGAAAATAATTGGCAATACATAAGTTGTTAATTCTGTGATGCATTTTGCTAGAAAAAAAATAAATGTTTTTTAAATCCGGTCAATCCAAAATTTAAAAAATTATCTGTTCCCATATATATTAATTTCAAAAATAGCAACAAGTTATTAACCACAGCTGAATACACTGTCAGAAGCACAATAAATGTGCCATTACAAAAAGGTATATCTTAAATGCATACCTTACCCAGTCAACTCAAACAAACATTTTCCAAAAAAAAAAAATCAAAAATGATTACAAGAAATTTGTAAATTTTTTGCTCATCGGCTGTTTGCGCCTAATGACCACTTTTTTTTTGGTTTAATAACACAAGGTATTTGCCTAATAACGACACCTTTTTTTTTTAATTTTTAAGAAAAAAAGTATAATCTATTCTAATCTAATAATAAAATTCAAGATGACGTCCTCCCACCTCCCTGCGTGGGTTTTAAGAAAAATAACTACTTTTTAAACTTACCTTAAGCCCCTAGATCTACAGTTAAAAGGGCGCTTTGCCACCTCAAAGATCGCACGAGAATATGGAAAATTTGCCCTACTATATCGATGTTTGACCAGGTCTGGGATCCATAGGTAAGGACAGGAAGGATACATTGGTTATACACTTTCGTTTTGAGGTACCGAGGATATTTTTTATTTTTTAATATGTAGCCTAATTTACCGAATGCTTCCCAGGCTCGTCTCTTGATTTCAGGTGTTTGGTTTTCTTTTTTTAATTTAATAATTTGTCCCAGGTATATATATTCCTCTACTTGTTCTATTCAGCGGCGTAGCGTGGGGGGGGCGCGGGGGGTTCGTCGCCCCCCCGCCCCGAGGGTAGTGGCGCCCTTGTGTCGTATCGGCCGCCCCCTCATACATGATGACCTTTTTTTTTTTTAGTTGCAAGATTTCGTCAGAGGCGCCCTTGTGACTTATCGGCCGCCCCCTGACATATGATGACCTTTTTTTTTTTGGAGACGGCGCGGTTCAAATTTCTACGGCGCGGTTCTTTTTTTTGGTCGCAAGATTTGTGAGAGGCGCCTTTTTGACCTTTTGGTTTTTTTTTTGCCGTAAGATTTTTCATCAGTTTTCAGAGGCGCCCTTTTTAGCTGTCGCCCCCCCCCGCCCTTTCGGGCACGCTACGCCGCTGGTTCTATTTTCTCTTGGTCGTTTATGCTCAAGCCTATATTTTTAGCTGCTGTATCCAGTTCTTTCAGCATTTTTATCAGTTCTTTTTTCTTATCTGTTATTAAGGCGATATCATCAGCATATTTTAGGTGGTTCAAGTATTGTCCGTTCACTTTGATGCCAATTTTGTCCCAGTCTAAGTTTTTAAAAACATCCTCTAGGACCTGGTTAAATAGTTTAGGGGATATTGTATCACCCTGGCTGATACCTCTTCTTATGTGGATTGGCTTGGTTTCTCCGTGGATTTTGATTTATGTTGTTCTTTCGCTATATATATTGTCTATTAAATTTGTGTATCTGTGATCGATTCGGCTATTAATTAAAGATGCTTTTACTGCCCAGTGCTCAATACAAAACTCACTATAATTTATAACTTTTAAGTTCTACAGCATATTTTCTTGGGCGAGCATTTTTCAATCTGCACTTATCTAAACTTTTTTGTTTCTGAAACCAAACACACACCTCAAAAAAAAACAACGGTACAAACTCTTTAATGGGACGATATAAAAAGCAACATATTTTACAGAACACTCCATCCAATACAGCCCTAATGTGGGAATGTTATCGTCTGACCCAGAAATTCTATATGAAAATCTTAAATAAGTCATTTGGAATTCTGCTGAAACCTCAGGGTTGGTTAACAATATTTTCTTGAAAATCAAAAACAAAAAAAGCCGTGGTTTGATCATGATAGTTTCCTAGCGAAAAAGAATTTGAATCCTCTGTAAACATTTGTAATAGTTATTTACCTAACAAGTGCCGAAAGTGGTACTTTACCGCACGCGACGGCAGTTGATCGAACGACGCGCAGCGGAGTTCGGTGAAGACGTCAAGGGCGGTAAAGGCACTTTACACCAGAGTTAGGTACAATATTTTACCTATGAGCCTATAAAACTTAAAAAAGGCATTTTAAAACTATAAAAATATCTATGTATTATGTAGATAAATACTAAAAATTAATATAAACTTTGTGAGCACACTGCGTATGAAATAAGAGATAATTTCGATAGCGCAAGATGTTAAGGCTTTATTTTTTAAAACAATAATGTCTTAAAAACTAAACCTTAAAATTCAAAAAGAATAAAACGGCCATACGACTAGACAATGTCGACTAATCAGTGCTTAGCAACAATGTTAAAACATTTCTTGAAAGGGAACTCCCACCCACTAACGCTGATATAAAACCAGCCATATTGGCCCGCCATAGTCAGTCATGCCTAGGATGCAATTTGACAGGTCGTCAGGTTAAAGTTATCACTAAGCTCAAACGAGGCGCTGCGGTCGCGCGTTTGTTCCTTATTCTATTTTTTTTTGAGAATTAGCTGTGGTTTGGATTTTTCGTGACCCTTTTTTTCAGGTAGAAAAACCTCTTCCACCGCATTTTATTTCGGGTTCATTTTAAATCTATCTTTTTGGCTTATGTAGGTAATCTTTGCTGCTGTGACGCATTAAAATTAAATTTTGTTAAATTTGTAACTTTTGCAATTTTAAATATAAAAGAATAAGAATTTCTAGTTGCTTTTCTGGGTGAAGTGTCTAAAGTTCAGACGAGTATAAAATGCATAGTTTTCCGAGAGATTTTAAGGTAAGTTTTCTTATTTTCTCATTTGAGGTTAGATTGGCATTTGATAAAATTTGTATTGGTAGTGTCTTTTTAACTTCTTATCGCTTACTTTACGGAACTATAAATACAGGTTTCCAATGCCTGATAGGTGCCTTATTTGCCCATCAATTAAGCACAAATTTAGTGTTATTTTATTTATTTATTTATTAAAGAAAAACCCAAAAAGGAAAAATTATTTCCATATAGGGTAAAAAACTAAAATATAAGGTAAAACAAAAAAGTTTCACGGGCAAGACCTCAGAGGTAAAGGTAGCTCGGGGACGCGTTTCTGCCTCATTAGGCTTCATTCAGCCCGAGCATAACCATAAAATGGAAGGAGATGAAATAATGATGTGGATATCTGAAAAGGAATATTAAATATGGTGTTTACTGAGGAGAGACCAACTGTCAATTTGCAGCTTCGGTCAGGGTTGCCTCAGTTTTGAGGCTAATTTTGACGTCGTGACGGAGACAGATATAATCTGCTCCCAGAAAACAGCCTGAGCCCTGGATTTTTTAAATTTGAAGGAAGTTCACGAGGTAAAAAGTTTTTACAAAAAAGTTTCACGGGCAAGACCTTAGAGGTAAAGGTAGCTCGGGGACGCGTTTCTACCTCATTAGGTTTCATTCAGCCCGAGCATGACCATAAAATGGAAGGAGATGAACTGATGATGTGGATATCTGAAAAGGAATATCAAATATGGTGTGTACTGAGAAGAGACCAACTGTCAATTTGCAGCTTCGGTCAGGGTTGCCTCAGTTTTGAAGCTAATTTTGACGTCGCGATGGAGACAGATATAATCTGCTCCCAGAAAACAGCCTCAGCCCTGGATTTTCTAAATTTGAAGGAAGTTCACGAGGTAAAAAGTTTTTACAAAAAAGTTTCACGGGCAAGACCTCAGAGGTAAAGGTAGGTCGGGGACGCGTTTCTACCTCATTACGCTTCATTCAGCCCGAGCATAACCATAAAATGGAAGGAGATGAAATGATGATGTGGATATCTGAAAAGGAATATCAAATATGGTGTTTACTGAGGAGAGACCAACTGTCAATTTGCAGCTTGGGTCAGGGTTGCCTCAGTTTTGAGGCTAATTTTGACGTCGCGACGGAGACAGATATAATCTGCTCCCAGAAAACAGCCTGAGTCCTGGATTTTTTAAATTTGAAGGAAGTTCACGAGGTAAAAAGTTTTTACAAAAAAGTTTCACGGGCAAGACCTCAGAGGTAAAGGTAGCTCTGGGACGCGTTTCTGCCTCATTAGGCTTCATTCAGCCCGAGCATAACCATAAAATGGAAGGAGATGAAATGATGATGTGGATATCTGAAAAGGAATATCAAATATGGTGTTTACTGAGGAGAGACCAACTGTCAATTTGCAGCTTCGGTTAGGGTTGCCTCAGTTTTGAGGCTAATTTTGACGTCGCGACGGAGACAGATATAATCTGCTCCCAGAAAACAGCCTGAGCCCTGGATTTTTTAAATTTGAAGGAAGTTAACGAGGTAAAAAGTTTTTACAAAAAAGTTTCACGGGCAAGACCTCAGAGGTAAAGGTAGCTCGGGGACGCGTTTCTGCCTCATTAGGCTTCATTCAGCCCGAGCATAACCATAAAATGGAAGGAGATGAAATGATGATGTGGATATCTGAAAAGGAATATCAAATATGGTGTTTACTGAGGAGAGACCAACTGTCAATTTGCAGCTTCGGTCAGGGTTGCCTCAGTTTTGAGGCTAATTTTGACGTCGCGACGGAGACAGATATAATCTGCTCCCAGAAAACAGCCTGAGCCCTGGATTTTTTAAATTTGAAGGAAGTTCACGAGCTAAAAAGTTTTTACAAAAAAGTTTCACGGGCAAGACCTCAGAGGTAAAGGTAGCTCGCTGCAAATTGACAGTTGGTCTCTCCTCAGTAAACACCATATTTGATATTCCTTTTAAGATATCCACATCATCATTTCATCTCCTTCCATTTTATGGTTATGCTCGGGCTGAATGAAGCCTAATGAGGCAGAAACGCGTCCCCGAGCTACCTTTACCTCTGAGGTCTTGCCCGTAAAACTTTTTTGTAAAAACTTTTACCTCGTGAACTTCCTTCAAATTTAAAAAATCCAGGGCTCAGGCTGTTTGCTGGGAGCAGATTTTATCTGTCTCCGTCGCGACGTCAAAATTAGCCTCAAAACTGAGGCAACCCTGACCGAAGCTGCAAATTGACAGTTGGTCTCTCCTCGGTAAACACCATGTTTGATATTCCATTTCATCTCCTTCTATTTTATGGTTATGCTCGGGCTGAATGAAGCCTAATGAGGCAGAAACGCGTCCCCGAGCTACCTTTACCTCTGAGGTCTTGCCCGTGAAACTTTTTTGTAAAAACTTTTTACCTCGTGAACTTCCTTCAAATTTAAAAAATCCAGGGCTCAGGCTGTTTTCTGGGAGCAGATTATATCTGTCTCCGTCGCGACGTCAAAATTAGCCTCAAAACTGAGGCAACCCTGACCGAAGCTGCAAATTGACAGTTGGTCTCTCCTCAGTAAACACCATATTTGATATTCCTTTTCAGATATCCACATCATCATTTCATCTCCTTCCATTTTATGGTTATGCTCGGGCTGAATGAAGCCTAATGAGGCAGAAACGCGTCCCCGAGCTACCTTTACCTCTGAGGTCTTGCCCGTGAAACTTTTTTGTAAAAACTTTTTACCTCGTGAACTTCCTTCAAATTTAAAAAATCCAGGGCTCAGGCTGTTTTCTGGGAGCAGATTATATCTGTCTCCGTCGCGACGTCAAAATTAGCCTCAAAACTGAGGCAACCCTGACCGAAGCTGCAAATTGACAGTTGGTCTCTCCTCAGTAAACACTATATTTGATATTCCTTTTCAGATATCCACATCATCATTTCATCTCCTTCCATTTTATGGTTATGCTCGGGCTGAATGAAGCCTAATGAGGCAGAAACGCGTCCCCGAGCTACCTTTACCTCTGAGGTCTTGCCCGTGAAACTTTTTTGTAAAAACTTTTTACCTCGTGAACTTCCTTCATAAGGTACAACATTACTTAACAGTTTAGGTACTTGAATTAATATTTAAGAAAAGAGCTAACTTATCACTTCTTAAAAATATTTGCACATAAGAACTAAAAAACTAAAATAAAATATATATATATTTTTTTTTCTTTGAACCTACGTTAATCTTTGGTTATATATATTGATTTTACTATTTTTGGAAAAACTTCGTAAAGAGGTTGAAGCCTTGACTTGAAAGGGCAGTTTATTAAACTCGGTAGCAGCCATATAAGAAATCCTTTTTTTTCCTGAGTTTCGCATATTGCTATTTAGATGAAGGTTGTTCTTGCTTCTTGTATTATGCTGGTGATACTCATCATTTTGTTTTAGGTCAATAGTTGTCTTGATTAATTTGTTTTGAATTTTGTAGATTAATTTGACATTTTCATAATTTATTATTTCCTTGATGTTTAAAAATTTTGTTTTTTCATATGTCTTTAGTTGGGGTATGATAATCCATATTCATCAATATCTTCACTATTTTATTTTGTGCTCTCTGTAGACGGTCTATCTGCGTTTGCAATCCATGTCCATATATTGGTGCCACATATGTTAAGATGGAGTTAATATATGCATAGTAAATAAGAGTTTTAGATTTTTTGCTTAGATATTTGGAGGTTTTGCTGAGTGTTCCAGATAGGCTTGAATGTTTTTTAATTAGATTTTTGATGTGTGCAGACCAGTTTAGTTTGTTATCAATTAATACTCCAAGGTATTTTACATTCTCACATTTATTGATTTTAGATTTATTTATAATTATTTCACCATTATGATTTAGAACTTCTTGATTTTTGCTTATTATTATATGATAGCATTTTTTTTTCATTAAGTATAAGTAGATTTTTCTCTGTCCAGGTTTCAATAAGCTTTAGGTCATCTTGTATTTCCCTAAGAGTATTCTCAATATTTCTAAAATAGAACAGTGCTGCATCATCAGCATACAGAATTAAGTAGCCTTTAAGTTTTAAGTCTGTGATGTCGTTAATGTAAATCAGAAATAGTAGAGGTCCTAGGAGGCTTCCCTGAGGGAGTCCACTTTTAATTAATTGGTATTCACTCTTCTCTTTATTTAAAAATACAAATTGTTTTCTGTTTTTTAAGAAACTTTCAAAAATACTTAAAGCTTTTTCTTTGACTCCATATGCTTTGAGTTTTTTAAATAATAGTTTGTGATTTATGACATCAAATGCCTTGCAAAAGTCTAAGAAAATGGCTCTAATTGACTGGGATTTGTCCAAGGCTTCATAAAGTTTTTCACAGAGCGAGACTAGTGCTGACAGTGTGCTTTTCTTTGGCTGAAACCCATGCTGCTGATGATTTAAGATTGAGTTCTCTTCTAAAAATTTGTACAACCTCTTATGCAAGACTTTCTCAAATAATTTTGACATCACACAAAGGATTGAAATTGGCCTATAGTTGGAAACTATTGTCTTTTGTCCAGGTTTAAAGATTGGTTTAATGCGGGCTACTTTTAGTGAGTCTGGAAATGTTCCTTCTCTAAGGTGTTTGTTTATGATTTTTGAAAGTACAGGGCTTATAGTTTTTTTGATTGTTTTGAGTGTTTTTGTTGATATATTGTCATAACCTGGTGATGTATTTGGCTTTAATGCATTAATAATTTCCTCTACTTCTTGTGGTATTGTTGGGTACAAATGCATGGAGGATACCGAATTATTAACAACAATAACTTCTTCAGGTTCTTGTAGATGTTCCGTAATCTTTGCTGCAATATTGGTAAAAAAATCATTGAAACTATTGGCAACTTCTTGTTTGTCAGTAACTAATCTTCCATCTGTGTTTAGTTTCTTGCATTCTTCTTTGTCTTTTGTTTTAATTTTTAGTAATCCATTTAACACTTTCCAGATTTTTTTAGGGTTTCCTTGGGCTTGGCGTATTTTATGTTCATGTAAGGCTTTTTTGTTTTTGTAAATATCACCTTTAATTTTCTTCTGTAGCTTTAAAAGTTCTGCTTTAATCATTGTTGAGTCTGGTAATATTTTTGATAGCTTGTACAGTAAATCTCTTTTTGATATTTGTTTTTTAGTGAAGCTGTAAACCAACCTACTTTTTGATTATTGGTATATTTTCTTCTGGTTTGTTTTGTATTGCATTTAATTATTTCATTGAGGAAAACACTAAGTTCTTCAAAATTATCAATATTTTTCTGACGAAGTTGTGTTTTTATGTCCAATTTTAACTTTTTGTAATTTATTTCTTTTGTTTCATATACTTGTTTTTTGGGTCTTTCTAGTTTTGGTATATTAATAAGTATGTCCATTTGTTTGTGGTCTGACAATACAAAATCATTTAATTTTATGTCAAAAATGTAGTCTGTGTTGGTTAGACAGTGATCTATAATTGTTTTTGTACTGTTATTAGCAACTCTAGTAGGTTGTTTCATAGAATTTTTGATTTTAAATCCATTAGCTTGTATTGCATATCTGTAATCTTGAAGAGCATTGTTCTCAGCTTCTAGGTTAATGTTGAAATCACCCAGAACCACAGTCTTCTTTTTCCTGTATTTACTAAGTGTTGCATCTATTTTATTAATAAAGTTGTTTATGTTTGTGTAGTTTGGATGGCAGTAAACTCCAATAATGTGTAAATTGAGATCATTTAATTTAATTTCCAGGATGTTGTTGCTGATATCATCAAATTCTTCAACTAAGTTACATTTTATGGTCGACTTGATGTATATAATTACACTACCTCCTCTTTTTGATTCTCTACATGAAAAAAAATGCTTTGTAATTTTCTATTGAGTAGAAGCTGGTTTCATGGGGTTGAACCCAGGTTTCACTTAAGACTATTACATCCGGATGTGTATTTTCTGATTGCAGCCAGGCTTCAAATATGTCAAGTTTGTTTCTTATGCTACGTATATTACAATATAGTATGTTTAGATTATTAGATATTTTAATTTCACTTCTGTAGAATAACTTAGTTTTCCTTGTTAAAGATTTGTGGAATGTCTTTTTCACAACTAATTTTAATCTTCAGCTGATTTTCTTACAAAAATTTCTCCATTTTTTGTCCAGATAATGTTAAAGCCATGGTTTCTTAAGTTCCTTGCCTTCTTATAAAGCAACTGGTTATGTTTAGTGAGATTGTCATTAAAGAAAACCTTCTTTTTTTGTCTTTCTTCTGGGGTTTGATTTTTTCGTTGTTCTTTTTGCCTGCTCATTACTTTAGTTTTGACTTCATTTGTCTTGCATTTTATTAGTAGCATTTTATTTGTTCCGTTTGAGTTTGGTTTAATCTCTGTGAATTTGATAATATCATCATTGTTAAGCTTAAGTTTCAGTTCATTTTCTAGGTATTTATTAAATACAGTATCTGATGTTGTATTATCTCGAGTTGAGATCAGTTAATTTTGTGTCTATCTCTTTCTTTTGATATTAAGTAAAAGGGAGACACATACAAAATTAACACTAAATTTGTGCTTAATTGATGGGTAAACCCAGCAGCGTATTGTACTTTGAATAAATTTATTCCTTAATTTTAAATCTTTATCTTTCCATAATCTAGTACCTATGATTAATGTGGTTATAATTTGATTTTTTTTATTGTTTTCAGCTTTCGGATGATATGTGCGACCACTGATAAGCTATGTATATACTACTTTGAAACGTACCCTACACATGTTACAACCAAGGCGAGGAGGTACTTTTAATTCATGTCAGATTTTCATCAAGCTGTTAAAAAGTAGACATTTAAGAATGATTCTCTTCACGAACAACTGTTTCATTATTTATTCACTCATCACTCACCAGAAATGTTAAAAGCAAATTTAAATATGCTAGATAGTGTTTGGTTTTTCATTATATTTTATTTTACCAATCAAATAGACTATGTATTATTTCATCAATAGTTAGTTAATTTGTAGCTTTTTTTATAATAATAAAAATTCATTTAAAAAATGTTTTATTTATTGCACTTTATATATCATTTTCAATCTGTTTATATCTTATAAAGACAGGTTATGTCTTTATAAAATATTGACTGATTAAAAATTCAAAAAAAAACTTTTAAATTAAAGAAAATTTATTGTAAAAGGCGATTCAAATTTCCCGCCTTAACTTTTAAATCGTCACTAAGCTCCGCAGTGGGCGCCACAGAGCTAACGACCTGTCAAACAGCCGGAGTTGCCTATCTAATAAAAACTCACTGAACCGCGCCGCAAATACTTTATCTATGATAGTCAGTCGTCAAGAGAGCTTTGAGTCGTGCGTTGCACTATATTCGTACTAGACTATTCAGTTTCACGGGTTCGCAGAGTCGGTAGTAAAGTGAAAGTAAAATATCAGCAAACGTTTACCTACTATCTACGTTGTTTGTGAAACGACTGTTTATAATTATACGATCAAACGACTTACCTGGTAAGGATGTTCGATCGTAATTCTACGATGATTCAGTCCGAGTACCCCCTATATAAATATGTGTATCCGCTTCGGTACATGACGAGTGCGCTGTTGAAATAAAGTAAAGCTTTTCGGCTGCCGTGGTCGGGTGGTGGGTTGGTGGGAGGGAACGGGGGTACTCGGACTGAATCATCGTAGAATCACGATCAAACATCCTTACCAGGTAAGTCGTTTGATCGTATAATTTTACTCAATTCAGTCCGAGTACCCCCTATATAAATATGTGTATGATGTTTAAAGCATTTAGCTAGCTTGGATTTCGAAATTTAATAATTGTTGCAGTATGACCTACTTAATCAAGTTTGAACAAACTTTTCCTAATTGTAATTATAATTTTTTTTTTTGCTAAGGCAACTTAAAGTACCAAGTATTTGTATTTTATTCGCTTATTGTAAAATAAACACTATTACATCAAACAAATCAACTAGCTTGTTCATTATTGTATAATATTATTGTTTATATTCTGATCCGCTCAGGACAGTTTTCGCAAAAGCTGTTGGGTCGCTTATGGGGCGATTGTAGAATTTGGCACAGGTGGCTGTCTGTTCTGACCACCCCGCTGTTCTACAGATGGCTTACACCGAGACTCCTAATCTTAGCGCAGCAGAGGTTGCACTGTGACGTGTTGAGTGTGGTTTAAAAACTTTAGTGTCAATTCCCGCCCATGTCATAATTTTCTTGACCCATTTGCATAAGGTTTGCTTGTTGGCTTCTTTCTGTTCTGGTTTTCGCAAGCATTCCGTGTCTTTAATATACGCTTTCAAGCAAGTAGCGACACAAAGTTTTGGATTTTCAAAAAACGGAATTTGTAAAGTTGGTTGAGGTCTATTAACGCCTGATGTTTTAATTGAGTCAGTTATAGGAATCTGTACCCTATTATTGCAAAATCTTATATTTGACAGGCGTATCAAAGATATGGTTTGAAGGCGACCGCCAGTAATTAATGCCAATAAAATGGCCAGTTTGTGGGATAATTTTATTAGATCCAACTCATCGGGCCAACCTTCCAAAAAAGAAAAGAGTATTTGAGGATCCCAGGTACATGAATATCTTGGAGCCGCAGGTCGAGTTTTTGATATGCCTCTCATAAAGCGCTTTATAAGAGGATCAGTTCCTACGTCAAGATCATGTAAAATGAGGCTTAATGCCGAACGATGACAGTTTATGGCTCCATATTTGTATTTGTGGTCTTCTGATATTTGACTTAAGTAAGATATTACCTTTGTAATTGATGTTTTAAAAAGAGATTCCACATTTTTATTAAACTTCCACCATAGCAAATATGTTGTATTGTATGTTTGCCTCTGGAGTCAGTTATTGACGCAAGAATTGTATCTACAGCTTCTACTGGAACGCCTCTTTCTAAGAATGATTGCCGTATAATACTGCTGCCGCCAGGATAAGTCGTTCGGACAAAGGGTCGAAATCGCTAAAAGGAGATTGTAATAAGTCGTTAGATGGACCTAGAAGAACCACCTTTTTTGCAAGTTTGCGTATGAACCAAGGTTGTGATTTCCATAAAGGGACAACAACAATGCCAGTGGCTCTGTCTTAAATAATTTTTTGAAAGGTTCGTAAAACAACGGAGAAAGGGGGAAAGGCATAGAAAAACCAGTGATACTGAATCCGGGTCTCTATGCCAAGAAACACATTTAACACACTTGTGATTAATTTTTGACGCGAACAAATCGATTTCTGGTGAGTCCAGCTTAGCAACTATTGAGGTGGAAGCTGCTAGTGAGAGGCTCCATTCTGTTTCGATATTAACCTGGCGTGACTCACTGTCAGCTTCAAAGTTTTCTCTAGAGCTAATGTAGGAAGCAAAAAGCCACAGATTTCTTGATTCAGCCCACTGCCAGATTCTTCTCGATAATTGGTTTAGTTATGGAAATTTGACACTACCCATGTGGTTAACACAAGCAATGACGGTTGTATTGTCGCATCTTATTAATATATTTTTATTCCGACAGTTGTTTGCAAAACATTTTATGCTGTAAAATATCGCCTGAAGTTCAAGGAAATTAATATTTGGTCTATGCCATTCGCCCCAAAGACCGTGTGTTTTTTCGTTTTTGCAGACTGCACCTCAGCCGGTTAAACTACTATCCGTGGTAATAGTCATATCGAAAGAATCAGGTTTTATGTTATTATACAAATTTGGGGTATTCTGTTCCCACCACAAGAAATCTTCTTTTAAGTAAGGGGCGATAGTCATGTGGGCGTCGTAATTATTATCGCTTAAAGCAAGGGCAAGGCATTTGTCATATTCAATAGCTTTGGTGTATAACCATCCGTATTTAACGGCTGGGCAGGCAGCTGTCAGAATTCCAGAAAATTGGGCTAACGTCCTTATTTTACAAGAAGATTTTTTGTCTTAAATTTTGCGCAAAATTTGTGATAGTTTTAATTTTTTCTGGCGGAAGTCTCACAATCATTTGACTTTTGACTATCAAAAATTACACCTAAAAATTTTTTAGACTGGCTGGAGTTTAATGAACTTTTCTCTCTGTTGACAGAAAAGCCTAACAATTCAAGTAAGCTCACAACCATGTTTGTGCTTGATTGACATTTTTGTTCTGATTTTTCTATAATAAAAAAATCATCGAGGTAGTTTACAACTGTGACCCCATTCTTACGTAAAAAGGATAAAATTGGTTTCATGAGCTTTCTGAAACAGTAAGGTGCCGATGAAATGCCAAAGGGGACAGATGTAAATTCGAAAAGGCTACCTTCAAACGAAAAACTAAGGAATTTTCAATAAGCCGGATCTACTGATATTGCAAAATAAGCGTCTCGTAAATCAACGGTTGTCATGAAAACTCCGGGAAATAAAATTCTAACGGCTGTTTTATAATCCTCCATTTTAAAATGGGGGGCATGCACATAGCAATTAAGTTTTTTAAGTTTTAATATAAATCTCATTTTACCGTTTGATTTTTTTGTTAAAAAATTAGTGAGAGCACTTTGTAACTGCTCCTATATCCAAAAGTTCTTTAATCGCATTTTTCATTTGAACACTTTCTGATTCCGAAAATTTCTGATCAAAATTTGGACTTTGGACTAGGTTTGCAAACAAAAGGGATCTTGTATCCTTGAATCCAAGAAATAATAGTACTATTTGACGTTATACTTTTCCAAGCAGGAAGAAAGAAACGTAAAGAACCTGCGAGAGGTTTATAACTTTTGCTTACCATTAATGCTTTTTGTTGTAAGAGGACCTCCTCTGGGGACATGAGGGGCGCCCTTGACGTGACCTCACCTCCCTCGATTTCTGGTGGGTCGGGCGTCTCCTGTTTAACTGACCGGGACCAACAATACGAGGTCTGCCACCCCCCTCCGCTTTTTTGTCTGCGAATACCGGACGGGCCTTGGTTGATTGGGGTCCCGCGTGGACTATTGACCCAAAATTCTTTAGACTGGCAGGTCTGATATCTTTGCCTATTTTTTCTAAGACTTTAAGGTTCTGAATTTTTTCGCCCAAATCATCACCAAATAAGTATTCTCCCGGGGGTGTTTTTTCCAAAACATTTCTTAAGTTTTTATTTATTAATGAAAACAATAGTTCTTTTCATTTCTGAGACATACTGTTCTGTAAGACACATCCCAGTCGGCCAGTTTTAGATAAATAGGAAAGAATCTTTTCTCTTGTATCCTGAGGAATTCTATTTTCCTCTTCTAAGAGAACGTTAATTGCTAATCCTATCCCGGATAAGATTTTTCCCAAATTTTGTTGATAGTTAAAGTGAGGTGAGTGCTGTCGCGCATTTTTTGCTATGAGTTCATGTTGGATTGAATCTCCGGATTGACCGCAGGGGCAGCTAGAAGTGGGCAATTATCAGGCATAATGAACTGGGATATTAATTCCGTCAAGTCTTTGTCTGGAATGCCGTGAGTTAAGGTGTGCGACCAGAGAGATTCAACTGCCGAATTAAGTGCAAATGAAGATTTTTTTACTTCGGTTGGATCCGGCCCGTCCTCTGTTCGGCGAACGGTGTAGACATACAGGCTTTCCTACTCTCTGGCCGCCAGCTCCGATCGGCCATGTCTTCGTCGACTACTGTGTCGAAAGTGTAACGTGTGTACAATGAAATAGAAGGACTTGTCGTCCGCGGGAGGGGGGGTGGAGTATGGCTCACATGAACGGTCAATGAGCTTTTTAGAGATTCTGATTATGTAACAGATAATTTTGGTAAGGGACGAAAATTTGTCAAGCAAAATGTCAAGAATATTGATTTCAAGAAAAGCGTTTAACACGGTTTGTTTTTCTTCTAAATCGACCTTAAAACAGTCAACTATAATTTGTGAATTTTTGAAATTTGGCCACTCTTGAGGGGGCAACCATAAGAACGAGGGTGCATTCCACCACATATTGTCACGAGGGGGTTTTATCGTGACGAACACAGTTTAAGTTAGGTGTAATGGTTTTATACAATCTTCTTGATACGCTCAACTTCTTATACTATTACTATCGTACTACTTGTTCACTATTAACTAAGCCTGGGCGTTAGTTTCTCAGCGTACAACTAACTGCTAAACTCTTTTGGAGATGCTTTTATTACAAACCGTTTGCGATTGATAGGATATCGAGATGTGTTTTGTTTCCTGTATAAACATCATCGAGATCCCATTACATAATAGTTACAATTTGAAGGGTTAATGTGCACTTCCTTATAAACGTAACTTGTCATTTACTTAATAGGACATTATTTTCTATCCTGACACATCCCCCTTGCTTTTAAAAAAATCTGTCCCCACAGATTGTCTACTAAACTATTTTTCACAAAAAAAAAATATAACAGTCGTCTGTACCTAATAAATTATAAAAACTAATTAACTAAAATAATTGTCTATCCACCACCATGCTACTCGTTCCGATTGTTTTGCATTCTTCATGTGACGCAACCTAGTCCAATGTAGGTTTGTAGAGAAGTATCAACCGCAGTGTTGCCGTGACGAATTTGTGGGTCTTGCACGCTTCCTTGAAAATGTTCAGATCTTGCTTTGCTGCCAACTGTCCTTATCTTGTTTTGACTTGTGCGGTCCATTCCCTCAGGAAGACCTGGATGGTAGGTCCTTTTTTCTGTTTGTCGTGTTTGATTTGACGGCACGACTGGCGGGGGTTTAGGGTTGGCTTCCCCCGGTTTTTTCATGCGGCGCTCTAGGTAGCTGTCTTGCCTTGTTGTATCGACTGTTGCCTTATGATATCGGCTGTTGCCTTGTGTTATCGGCTGTTGCCTTGTGGTATCGGCTGTTAGCTCTGTATGGGTTGACTACTTAGTGGGTTGGCTCTATGGCGATTTGTCTGCTGTACACCAGTGCTAATTGGCCCTGCTCACCACTTTTTCGTCTTTTGCATTACTTTGGTTGATCTTTTTGGCCGCTTTGCTAGGCCTGTTGTGACGTCTTGGTTATGTCAGGCTGTCGTCGTTCTTCCATGTCTTCTTTCTTCATGTTGGGAATGAGTAGAATAGGTGGATCTAAAAAATTAATGCACAGACGATGTTAGGACATAATAAATATTTACATATGTTTACATTAAAAAGAGACAAAATTTACAAAAATGAGAAAAAATAATTTAATTGTTCTCAGTTCATTTTAGAATTATTTATACCCTGGCAACCCTGCTTACTTAGCCTGCTTATACTTATATCATTCGATAACATTCGAAAAAATATGTTTAATTTAATACACCTTTGTTTATACATTCCACAATTTGTTTTATTTTACATTTAAAACAATCTGTGCGTTTTGCACCTTTTAAAGAACATTAAAGAAATTATTTAATTAAGTTTAAAATATTATATATGTCATACATTTATTTTTTCTATGGTATACGCCCTTCATTATAATTTATTCTCCTTACATCTCTCAATCTCACCCCTGTGATTCATAAAAATTATTAACATTGTAATAATATACAATTATACTTGGCGATCTCTTCTATGTGGCAATTAGCTTGTTGGCAAATGGGTTAGCTCCTACCATTTACTATAATAGTTCTTCAATACTCTTTTCGCGTAGAATTTGACATGAAATATCACGGTAAAAATGAGTTCTCCCATTTGCGGACTACGACGCGCAGTGCAGGTCGTAAACATTTATAAAAATTATTTATTATACAAAACTACCGGCATAGTATACGGTTATGTAATCTATGCGGTTTTTACAATTACATTAAGCACGTGTATAAATAAAATATACCGGCATTTAAATATACAACGAATTTTTTATTCGCCGGAGCCACAATTGACAATGTTTGCATTAACTTTTTCGCCGATTTAAAGGGAGAATAAATCTTTTTGTTCTTTCAATTCGATTTAAAACTTTGTGTGACCGTAGTTGATTACGATTTCGGGTGTATTTTCTTTTAAATTTAGTGACGCCGATTTTTTTGAATATTTTTTGAGAAGTTTTATACTTACATAGGCTAAGAACAAAAGCAGGGAAAGGCACGTGACACCGAATAATACGTCATATTCATAGTGTATCTGAGTTGTCTTTAAAATATTTTGTGCGTTAGCAACTTGAACTGGTGATGCTGCCAGACTTACAATCGGATGATAAAAAAATAGGTATGCAGTTGACACTGAGAGCAGAAAATTCCATAGCAAAAAAATTCCGTGACTTCCCATACCGTATTTATCGCTGAATGCGGTATGATAGTGTCCACTGAATTTTCAATTTGTTTTAATGTCTATGATGTCTATATTTAGTGTCCAATTTGAGTTAAGGCATTCTTGCATATCTTTATATGTAGGTTGCATGTGTTGCATTTTTGGTCTTAAAATAAATGATTTTAGATTTAACCAAACTGCAGGTATAATGTGAACTATGTTCGCCGTCTCGATTTTATTGTTACATGGGAATTTTTGTGGGATAATAATTTCTCCGGATGGCAACTGCATGGGATGCATGGGATTTTAATTTTTAAAGCTCCTTTGTATGTATGAGTAGATAGGCAGCAAGTGTTCTGCATAATTTCCCATGTAAATTCCCATAAGAAAACGCTAAGGTTAAAGTTACCAAAAATCGGCACCTTCAAGGTCACACGTCTGTATGACGTCACAACTGTCAAAACGTATTTAATAAGTTTGAGGTGATTTGTCAAATATCATTGGTCAATCTGTCATATGTCAATCTGTCATGTGTCAATCTGTCATGTGTCAATCAGTCAATTGCAATAATAAGCTGGCATTTGGAAATTTTTAATGGCTTCGTTTACAAAATGGGTGTCCTAAGTTTACGGTCGATATCAGTTAATATTTGTATGTAAACCAAAAAGACCTTAGTCTGGAGCAATATTCATGAATGATGTTCGAAAACGTTTAAGTAAGAGAGAGAGAGTAAGAGAGAGAGAGAGTAAGAGAGAGAGAGAGAGAGAGAGAGTGATGGAGCGAGAGAGAGACAAAGAGTGATGGAGAGAGAGAGAGAGTGATGGAGGGAGAGAGAGAGAGACAAAGAGTGATAGAGAGAGAGAGAGAGAGAGAAAGAGAAATAGTGTGTGCAAGGGTCTTACTAACTGTTATAGCTCTGGCTGAACGAATGAACGAAGTGTTGGTTAAAAAGATATAAGGCGAAAGTTGTTTGTGGTGTTTAACACGTGACCAATGCAATATATAATAGTGATGTGTGTGTACTGTGTCACCTATTCTGCTACGTAACCCGTGGCTGTAGTTCAAGTTGGGAACCCATATGAAATGTATACCTATTGTGTTACCTAAAAGGTGTAAAATTGACAGAATAGTAAAAAAAAAACTGCATTAGCTTATCCTGATATGTTTTAATATAAAAAAGTTGATTAATCCTTGTTTGTTAAAAATAAAATCATTTTTATAAATATTTCTTTAAATTTTTCGATGTGCATTTTCCCATATGTATCCCTTTGCACTGTTTATGTAGTTAAATGATAACCTTATGACCCCTCACATGTTTTTGTTTTATCTACTTAGCAAGGAGGAAAAGTAATATGATGCAATACGTAATGCAGTTGGTTATTTATATGGCGTGACGCAATTGTCGTAATATTTGAAAAAAATTGCAATTTTTAATTTTTTGTTTTATAAAAATGGTCGCAATGATGGTCAAGAATATTGCAAAAATGTATTGAATGTTAATATTTCAGAACAACTAAAACCGCATCAAAATAATTATTAATTTTAGTATCTATTGGAAAAAACCCACAAACACAGGCTAAAGCCCTTGCTTAATAAGTATCAAAAGTCATATTAAAATAAAATAATAATAAGGGCATATAATGAAAGATCGCTATCAGCTGGGGGTAGCAAAGCTACTTTTTACGCTATGTGCGCATGTTTTGCATTGACAGTTTCCAAGAAAGACGCATTTCGGTGTACTGCGCAAATCTCATTTGGTCCTTAATAGTTTTTCACTAATTTCTCAGCACCTAATGAACCGATTCGAGAAATTCTTTTTGTATTAGATTGATATGTTTAACTTGTATTAAATTTAAAGAAGCAATAGATCACCCAAAAGGGCCTTAATAGTTTTTTGACTACTTTCTCAGCACCTACTAAACCGATTCAAGAAATTCTTTTTGTATTGCATTGGTGTGGCTTAACTTGTACTAATTCTTAAGGAGATCTAGATCAATGAAAAGGGTCTTTATATTTTCCACTAATTTCCAACATTCAGAAACGAGAAATTCTTTTTTTATATTGGATTGATATGTCTAACTTGTATGGATTTTTAGAAAGACAAAGGTCGATAAAAATGTTTTTGTTTGTTTTGCAGGACAGATTTCAAAATTTTTTATTAGATTCACCAAAATAAATGAGAAAATAGGAATGTAGTTTAGCAGGCAATCAAAAGGATATTAATAAATAAACACACACACTAACCTACTATAAGTATTATAATGCATTACGTTTTTCATATACAATTGTAGAAATTTAATAAACAAGCCGTTATGTTTTGTTATGTTATATATTTATTTCCAATAAAGAAAAGTTTTACATAGCAAATATATTAAAATAAGAAATAAATAAAGAGAAGCCACTGAAGCCTTCGAGAAGCTTGTGCGTGGCATTTTTCTTTTATAAATTTCAAATTTTAGAATTACAATAGCAACACTAAGAAATTAATCCTAAAATACAATAACAACAGCATTAATAAAGAATAAGATTAGTTTGGTAATATTTTGCAGAATAAAACCATCAAATTCAATATGTACCTTCGTTGCAAATTATACCCTTTGTATATCACCCACTTTTTCAATTAAAAATTTTAAATCCCAAAGCATCCCTGCATTAATAATTTTTTTTTAAAATGATCGAGGTGTGGATTGTATCCAGATTTTAACTCTTTTTTTTTTAATTTTCTTTTATTATTAATTGATTTAACCTCTTCCGGTATCAGACGATATACATGTGGCCCAAGAAAAGCAATAGTTCTTTGACCCCTTACTGTTTTAGTTTTTATAGTTTTTACATTTGTTTGCATTCTATGTCTTGTATTGTATGTGTGTTCTATTTCTATCAAATTATTTTTGTTTTTGTGTTGATAATTAAGCAATTGTAAAATATATATTGCATTTAAATCCATAAGGCCGCTCTCACTATACAAAGAATCTGTTCCGCACAATCGAGGTTTATTTAACAAAATACTTAAAAATGTGTTTTGAATAATTTGTACTTTTTTTTATTGTATTATGACAGCTTACAAGTTGTTAAGATAAAATTAGGAATCCTCTAACCTTTACATTAGTATTAGGGGTTAGTTGTGATAAAAAAAAATTGATCTGGTGTAATTCTATTCTTACCCATTTAAACTTTTGTGACTTTTTAAACATTAAACATACAGGTTCTAAAATAAAAATCAACACAAAGTTAAAATCATATGTCTGAAAAAAAGAGGTCTGCAAGAAACGCGCTTTTTGACTCCACACAATAATATTGTACAACATATGTTCCATCTATCTAGCCTTCTTCGATCCATCTTTGGATATAGGCCTCCCCCAATATCGTCCATTCTTCTCTGTCTATCGCCATGTTTATGCATCTAGCTCCTTTATAACTCGTCAAATCATCCGCCCATCTTATTTGAGGGTTTTTTCTACTTCTTTTATTTTCCCAAGGTCTCCAGGTTACAATACACATGTTCAATCATTCGTCTTTCTGTTTGATATTATGACCGGAAAATTTCCATTTTAAATTTGCTACTTCTCCTCTTACATTCCTTACTTTTGTTTTAATTCTTATCAACTCATTTCATCTGTTAGCCTTATATATAACATTTATCTTTCCATTGATCTTTGGGCTTTTGTTACCTTATCCATGTTTGATTTTGTAAGTGTCCAGGTCTGGAATCCATAAGTAAGTACAGGAAGAAAACATTGGTTATACACTTTTGTTTTGAGGTACTAAGGATATTTTTAATTTTTTAATATGTAGCTTAATTTACCAAATGCTGTCAATGCCAATGTTACTCGTCTCGTGATTTTAGCCATTTGGTTTTCTTTTATAGTTCAATAATTTGTCCCAGGTATATATATCTCTTATTAAGGGAATATCATCAGCATATCTTAGGTGGTTCAAGAATAGTCCGTTCTATCTATCTTTTGAAAAAACCCTTCTAGGGCCTGGTTAAATAGTTTAGGGAATATTGTGTCACAATACTGACACCCCTTCTTATGCGGATTGGCTTGGTTCCTTCGTTGATTTTGATTGATTTTGTTGCTTCGGATATATATTGGCTATTAATTAAAGATGCTTTTACTACCCAGTGCTCAATGCTATCAAAAGCTTTTTCAAAGTCTATAAACGCAATATATAGTGGAATGTTATATTTGTTGGCTTGTTCTATTAGGATTTTCATAGTTAATAGGTGTTTAACTGTACTAAAACCTTTTCTGAAGCCTGCTTGTTCATTTGATTGATATCATTCAAATTTTTTAGTTATTAATTATATTGAGCAGTGTTATAGGTTGATAATGGTTATTGAATCTTTCCAGTTGTTTGGGTTTATTTTTTCTTTTAGTATTTTATTCAGGAGAATATGTATTGTACTAACTACAGCTTTACCACCGTATTTGAGCATATCTGCCGTTACTCCGTCTTTTCTAGGTGATTTATTATTTTTCATTATCTTTAAACCTCTCTTTATTTCCGCTTTGCTTATTTCAGGTTGTAGCTCTGAGTTTATGTTCTTTATTTTTGTTTGGAGTTTCTTCGTGGTTTTTCGTGATGGTTCCCTTTTTGTTTGGTATAATTCTGTATAGAATAGTTGTGTGATATTTATGATATCCCCTTCACCGTTAGTCTCCATATCGTTCATATCCTTTATTTTAATTATTTCATATCTAAATAGTCGCCTTAGACATTTCATATTTCTGTTATTTTCTACAACTCTCTTAATTTTTATTTCATGGCTCTTTCTTTTATTTTCTTTTATCAATTTTCTTATAGTTTTATTTACTTCCGTGTATTCAATCGATGTTCTTTTTCCTTCTGTCTCAAGGTCCCGTTTCTCTTCATCAGTTTCTTTATTTCTTCTGATATACAATTTTCTTTCTTTTTATCTTTTTATGTAATATCTTTTCTTACTTTTGTAATAACTCTTGTCAGCGTATCACTCATTTCATCTATATTTTTATTTTCGCAGGTTTGGGTTAGCATTTCTTTGTATAAAACTTTATTTTGTGTAAGTTTATTCGTGTCAAGTTGTTAATTCTTTTCATTTCGGAATTGTTGTCAATGCAGATTTTTGTTCTGATCATCCTATGATCACTGCCTGTTGTAAAGCTGTTTAGGACTGTTGCATCTCTAACGATGTTTTTCTTAGTAGTCAGCATGTAATCAGTTTCGTTTTTCGTTATTCCATTAGGGCTGAGCCATCTCCACTTTGTTGCGGTTTCTTTTTATATAAAGAATTCATTGCATAAAGGTGTTTTTCGTCTAGATAATTCACACATGTTACTTGTTACATGTAACTTACCGACAATATACTAGATATATATCGACTTGTACAATTATTTAAATGAAGGCACAACCAAGTCAAAATACTTGCGTTCACTTGTAAAATTAACTTCTAAATTATTATACGATATCAAATCATAATCAAAAAGATGTTAGTATTTTCAGTTAAGTAGTTCACCATCGCTTTCATCTGTGGCTTCGGTTGTAAATTCTGAACTTGTCTTAAGAATGCTATAATGTCCCCACAGCAACGTTTCATCCGTTTCAGGAAGGGGATACCTCTTATCATCATATGGTGATAGAGTGTACCTGATGGTTCTCTGACCGAATGAGATTTTGCGAAATCGACTTTTGCTTAAAACTGTCGAGACATTCAATATAATCTTCAAAGTTAATATTGGTTTTAACAACTGAGGATTTGACTCCCTTCGATTTTTTGTTATTCCCAAGTTTAATATGATGGAGTTAATTTCTTCTTCATCATACCCTTCTTCCTGTAATTCCTTTATTTTCTTTAGTTCATCATTTGAAGACGTTAAAACTTTGGTAGCATATAATTTTGATCTTAGACCTACATACTCAGTCATAGGAACACCGTTATTTTCATCCGTCATCATTCCTAAAACTTTTTTATTAACTTGTGGAATTCCAAAAGTATTATCGCTAGGATAATCAGAGGTATCAAAGTATCTATAGCAATCTCGCTTTATAACTTCATATGGATCTTGAAAAAACTTATAAATCAGGCTGTCTGTTTCCGGTAGTGTACTGAACAATTTTCAAAATTTGACTTTATATATCCATAGTGAAATTCGTATATTGTAGTCTGCGCTAAATCTAAAATTGCCTGGCCAACATAGATCGGCTTATTTAACCAAATTTGCAGTTTATTGAGCTCAACCGCAACTAGATCAGGTTTTTGGTTAAATATCACACAATTTTTGAATTCAGGCTTGGCTATATATGACTCAGCACCATAACGTCCATTCCATTCAGTTAGCAAACGAACATTGACACGCTTCCTAACATTCTCCATCGTTTTACCTACAACGAAAAAGGATAAGTTTAAGATATATCTATATACAGTATTTTTCATATAATAAATAAACGATAGTACCGTACTTCAGTACGTCGTTAAATATGTATTTTTTCACAAATATCACTTCAGGTCTACGTGAAAATAAAATCAAAATCCATATTTTTTCAACTTACCAAAGACCGCATTATTCATCAACTTGAATAAATTCTTCACAAATTCATTCGCTGCCTTTTGCGAAGCTCTATATTAAGATCGATATAGCTCTTCAGCCATGGAGCTTGATTAAATTTAACTACGCGATGTACTTTCTTTAGTAGCAACCCATATGAAATTGCTTGTTTTAGAGCTCTATAATGAATCACATACTTCTTCTTATCTTCAAGTGTTGCCATTAGTTTGGTAAGCTCTTTAACATTTTTTGGAAACTTTCCAGTCTTAGGATTTATGTGCTGCGGACAGAATGGTATATCTTTATGTTGATCATGTAGTTCGTAAGGATAATCTAAATCAACTTCCAATATATAGCCCTCGTTAGCATCGTCAGGGATTGTCGTGACATCAATGTTTGTATCACACCATTGGAAACCACCACAGGGAAGGTATTGCGACATCGCCCAACCATACTGTAAGAAAAAATATGATTATTAATGATGATTAAAACGTATACCAATTATAAGCAATTATTTAAAACGGATTAAACGCACCTGGTTATTTACATCAAAGTACATCAGGAAGGATTCGGGCCTGGAAGGATCGTAGCTTGGAAGGTATTTGTTGTAAGCTCTGGCTTTTCTCTTACTGCAGACTTGACTTAGACCGCCTCTAATACCCCTTTCCACGAAAAGAAACATATCAGCATCAGTAAGAAGCTCTAGCTCTATACCAGTATACTTCATCATCGCATCCCATGTATATCCTGGTAAGGTGAAATAGTGAGCAGGATCGAGTTTATAAGTTTTAAGGCAGCTCTCTCGAAACCTTTCAAAAACATCTGTCAAAAGCATGATATCTGTTTTCATATAAAGGTCGACATACTCTCCTAACGTTCTACAACCAAATTCATTCCATATGAGTTTTGCTTGATGGTAGAGTCTGCTGGGACATGGTTTGTTCTCCAACTTATTATAGAAGGCATCTTGAGTCGGTAAATTTACTTCATCAAATTTATCGAAAGCGTCGAGGTAATCATAAGGCATCACTCCCTTTTTTGTTAACAGCTTAAACTTGTCTTTTGGTAAATGTGAGAACTGTGATTCCAGACTTGGATATTCCTCCAAGTACGAAGCTAGGTTCTCCAGTGAAGAAGCCATAAAACGAAAACTATCAACAAACCGGAATTGGATGGGAAAGTCATCGATATATTTTGTAAAACTTATGTATTTTTCTTTCGTAATCGGAAGCAAATCGATAGACCCTTTCATTCTCGTAGCAATATATGTTATTATAAAGTGGGCATCGTAGCCACTTAGATTATGGAAAACTACGGGTATAATATGAGTGTCTTTATAATTAATGTTGCAAGATTCCTGAGCAGTACCGCGATAGTTGTTATTGGGGATCAGGTGGTTATGATCTCTAACTTCTTTATCGTCAGGAGTGAATTTTTGTTCGCATATATGGCAAAGTGTAGCTCTTTGTTGCTCAACTTCCTGCATCCAAGTCATATCAATATCGAAAGGGCACCAAAAGACCGTTGCCAAGTCTTCTGCTAGACTATTCATTTCATCAGCAAACCACTGCATGCAATCCAAGCCTCGGTATGAACGGTAAAAACTTAGAGAGTCGCCATAGCTACATTTCAGGTAATAACCAACAGCTGCAGGTATATCATGTTGGTTTATCTGAGGTTTTTTGGGATTATTCGTGGGTTTAAGCACACTCTCCAGATTAGCGTAAACTACGAATGGGACTTTCTCCTTATTTTTAAAGTTCGTAAATTTCAATGTATTTTTTCCTGGTTCAGGCATCTTGATTGCAGTTTGATTGATCTTCAAACAATCTTTGATATGTTTAGCAAGTCTCTCTTCTGATCGACAGTAAATGAGACAACGGTCACAGAAAAACTTTTGACCGTGTTCTTTACTAAGTTGACTGGAGAGGAGACGAGATAAATTCTTGATCCAGACATAGTGGTATCGCACGGGAGTCTCAACGTCATCATATCGATCTAGAATCATTAACAGATTAACATGGCGGTCTTTCTTATTTTTCGTTAGAAAGGTAGGAAGTGTTTTCAATACATTTGCGTTTTTCTGGAGAATAAAGATATTTACCGATACATTATTTTGTTGCTCAAAATTTGGTATTTGCTTAAAAGTCATCGGGAACTGTATTCCTTTTAATTTAAGAACTGATGAATAGTGGGGGTATGATGATACTAAATTTGAATCTATTTTGCCTGCAGGATATAAAGCGGACGTAACAGCCCAAGCAAAACAGGCGTCATCATTATTCTTGACGTTGATACATGCATGCTTTTTTTTAATCTCAGCAGGTAAATCAATGTATGAGGAGCCTAACTGCGGCGTGTATTTATTTACGTTTACTCCTAAGTTAATCACTTTCTTTAATGCCCAACCACTATCACGCTCTTGGAATTCTTCAAGTTCTTTTATGATTGGAGCTACAACTTTGGAGTCAAACCAGGCATTCACGTTAGTATCTCTATAGATGGCTGAGTTAGACGTGGTGAAGTACTTATACTCTTTATGTATACTATCATCCTTTATCACCTCGAATTCCCCGCAAAAAGCTGCATTAACCTTTACAGTTTCATCTTTTTTAAGAGCGTTCTGGATACGTCTTACAAAAATAGCTTTGCAGTCAATAAAAAAAGCTTTTGGATCTTTATGACTCAGGTTCGTAATGACCGCCGTGCGAATTCTAGAAGCAAAAGCTGATTCAAAATCATCCCAGCGGACTCGATCACAAGCAGTTTTCTTTCTTGACAAAATACCTGAGCCTTGCTTTTGCGCCGCTTTAATTTGGTTTCTGAGACTTCTAACGTTCCGTAGACAAGCTATAATATGTTGCTTCTCTCCCAAATTGCCTGAATTTTTTAATTTTTTGTTCATCCTTTGTATTGCTAGAGTACATTCACGCAATCCTTCTCTGGCTACTTTTTCATTATAGTGTGGTTTTAGAAGCCCCAATATGGCAGCAATATGTCTTACAACATCAGTAAAGACAGACATTTTCTGTAAATAAAGAAAGTTTAATTAACATTAGGCGATATAAATAATAAAATAACGCGCTTGCAAAATAAAACCCATCTACCTACCTACTTATTGACTTTACGTCGCGTCTTTTTAAAGAATCACTAAACCTTTTCTCTTCAACGAATTGAAACATAATGAATAAAATGATCAAAAGCTAGATATATTAGCAAAATACAAAACCAGACATTGTGACCAACAATATCCCATGGCTACCAACTTAATAGAAATTAAACCAAATTTCACTGCTACCAGTGTTAACAACTTAATCAGTCAATAATACTCACAACATTTCACTGCTACCAGTGTTACCAACTTAAAAATTATTAATATGTCAATGAGAAAGATATCTACAAAAATTATAAAACTAATTGCACACGATTGTATAATTTCAAATACTGAAACGAATAAGAAGTATTCATTATTAAGCTCTTGATGTGACCAGTCATGCCTGATATTATACAAGAGTACATCAGATTGAATATAATCAAATATGGTATTGAAACGGCATTTATTCGGGCAAATTACTGTGGCGTATGCTTAGCTGCAAGTTTAGTTTTCCACGAATTAGCTGAGAAATATGGAATAAAAACCAAGGTGCAAGTGGGTACTAAGTTATATTCAAATGGAATTAAAATTTCACCGCATTTCTGGATAGAGCATAATAATTTAATATACGATCCAACTATTGCGATAACGCAACATTATCTATCACATAATCTTGCTGTTACTCGTAGAAAATGTGAATTAGTATGCAAGACAATGGAAGGTTTTAAAATGTTGGAAATGTTCCATGAATTTGAGAAGACCAAGTCAACAGCTGCTTACTTCGATAAGGCTCCAAATAACTTAATTAAAGTGCGTGAAAATATTCATCAAATTGTAAGCAAAATAATAAACAAATAAACTACTAAAACTTAAATAACAGTCAGATCTTTACTATATTTGCCAGGGTCTTATGGATTCGACAAAATACAATACAAATTATTATTTATTAGCAACATAAAAGGGAAAAGGTGCTTTGCTTTGTGGGGAGATCAGTAATTCTATACATATTGTAAGCAAGAAATTGAAAACTTAACACATAATTATATAATCCAGCTGTACTTCAGACATAATTTAGCTGTAGTTTAGATGTACTTTAGATGTACTTCAGCTGTACTTCAGATGTACTTCAGATTTACTTCAGATGTACTTCAGATGTACTTCTGATGTACTTCAGATGTACTTCAGCTGTACTTCAGCTGTACTTCAGATATACTTCAGATGTACTGCAGACGTAATTCAGCTATCCTCAGGTGTAGTTTTAACATAATTAACTTACCAATATGTTGTACGGTGTAAATGATAGGTGCTCCGTATTAGAAAGTATGGAATTAGACAAGGAAGAGCAAACAGAAAACTTTTTAAAGCCATTCTTCGAACCTCAAAAACAAACTGCTTTAAGTTTTGTTTAAGACGATAATGATTCCAATAAGGAAGCTGTGTATGATAAGGTTTTCGGTCTCCGATATTATATAACAATAAGTGGATGTTAGGCAATAGGAAAATATCAATGGATAATGAGAATATTGCTTTAGATGATCACATTTTCAAGAACACTTCGGGACTTGGAAACTTAATATTATTTAAAGAACCAAAGAACTTTTAACCCTTAGAGCATCAGATCTACAAACAAATATTAGAGCTGAGCGGTGTCCATCGAGATTTTAGAGGGCGTTTAAGAATGCAAGCTTGTAAGACTAAACACAAAAATATTCGGCCTTATTTAAAAACAAGAGAAATTCTAAATATGATAAAAATATAAATTTGAAGGCAGCATATTTTTATTAAAAACAAAACTAGTGCCTAGTCTTGAGACCATACTACTTGTTTAAATTACGGCCAGTAGTTACCATATAATGTCGTATACAGGTGTCTGACAACTTTAGAATAATATCTTAAAACAAAAGGATACCGAAAATTTGGGAAAAATAATTTCACTATCTAAATATGGTTTCCATTATGTTTGCTCTGGTTATTTAACTATCTGTATATATAGATGAACACATTGTGTAAATGCTAACCTTCAGAAGTTGTAAGTACCTGAGTACGTATTATAAGGAATTCTCATTTGTTTAAAAGCATATCCCCAGGCATTTTATGAGTACTTACGTATAATTTAAAATCACTAAAGAATTTAATCTGAGGCAGAATAAATCTAATCAGTTATTTCATGATGTCCATAGCCTCAATACAATTCTTTTCAACGACAATGTAATTTTGCGATAATAAACAGCATAAAACCTAAATATTTTAAACATGTGTTTTTTTTTGGGGGTGCATATATAAGAAATTACTAAACCTTACTAAAAATATTAAGTTATTTGTATGTAAAAAAACTGAAAAATATTTTGTATCCAGGTCACTCGTGTCCCTAGTCAAAAACTTGTTTCTATGTTTGTGCTTCCATTACAAAAAAAATTAGAAAACCAAAGTTTAAAACTACAAGAAAAACACAAGTAAACTATTTTTTAGCAACTGTTTAAATCCTGGAAAAATTTCGCATTCAAATCAAGTGATACCATTTAAAAAACAATCAGAGAACATTAATGAAAGATGTTTAGAAATCTTACATAGAACAAGTGAATGGTTTTGGACAAACAATTTATTGTTAAATGAGAACAAAATCAAAATAATTGCCAAATTATTAGGAGTTACAATTGATATAAATCTTAATTACATCGTGTATACTTAAAACTTATATATTAAGTTGAGTAGGACAACCTATGCAATTAAGATTGTAACTCCTTAACAATAAGAGGTTTAGATTCGTGGGTTATAGGGGTAGATGTAGAGAAAACACTTTGGTTTTTGGCGACGTTTCGTGGACAATTTCCACTTTTTCAAGCCCTAGGAAACAAACATTTTATTAAAACTTTAAAATGGTCTACAATAAAACTAATAAAATATGTAGCATAAAACGTAGCAAAGAAATGTTTGTCACTAAATACTATATAATTACACAACAAACGAGAAAAAGTTAAAAGTATTAAACAAAAATTGTTTCTTAAAAAATTAACCAATTAAAGGTTATGTATAATTTGTTATTATTTATACCTGTTTGATTTTTTATAATTGACTATCTAATAAGGAAACTATTTACTTACTCAAATCTCTGTGTTACATCCAGGATGTCCGGAAGTTGGAGAACAAATATTTTAAAAATGCCATAGTATCTCATAAAATAAAAAAGTATTTAATTTGAAATGGCTTTATAGCCGTGTTTAAATAAGGTATGTTTCACATTGTCTGCGTTTTTTATTGTTTGTATATGTGTATGGTGTATGCGTGTAAGGAGGTGTGTGCGTAGTGTGTGTGGTGTACATGTAGGTTTGTGCGTAGTGTATGTGTTTACGTGGGGTGCGTGTATGTGCGTATATGTACTTGTGTTAAAGTGCAGTAAAGAGTAACTAAAAAAAAAATGTGCTTGTGTATTTTACCTATTATCAAATAATAAATATTATCCTACTGTAAGATTGTCAGTTATAAAAAATTTTTTCCTATAATAAAAGAAAAAGCTAAAGAACTATTTTAATTTACAACAGTTACAAACAAAAAATTGTATATAGGACAATTACAAGACACAAAGGAAAAAACTATACTAAGCCTAGGTCTAAGTTAGATCAACTTTATCTTTATATTTTTTTTTTTAATATTACTATATGTGTTGCTCAATCCATTTGTGTCAGTTCTTAAATTGACAGTGTTATTAATATTAATGTGGATCATTTCAGCTAGTAATCTTTTATTGTAATTAGTTTCTATATCCACAATTTTGGTATTACTAAATTGAAATTCTTTGCTACGTTTTATGCTACATATTTTATTAGTTTTATTGTAGACCATTTTAAAGTTTTAATAAAATGTTTGTTTCCTAGGGCTTGAAAAAGTGGAAATTGTCCACGAAACGTCGCCAAAAACCAAAGTGTTTTCTCTACATCTACCCCTATAACCCACGAATCTAAACATTTTAATAAAAATGCAAGGGGACGAATCTTATGAAAACTGAACAATAAGGTTTTGGGGGTCATAGCAGTCATGCAAATAGCGTATTTGTAAAGCATAACGAGTCATTCGTATAATGTTTAATCTTAACTTTAACGAAAGCTGCCGGGGCACTTTCAGAGAAAACAATCTTTTAACTGTAATAGGTATATATTTATGAATGTGTCATATACCTAAAAAGGAACATACACAAATTCGATTATCTTAGACCACACCATTCTTACGATACGAGGCTGAAACAACAAACAAATTACTTTAATTATCCTATTCTCAAATTAAGTTCCACAGAAAAAGGACCAGACTACGCGGCTAATAAATACTTTAACAAACTTCCTAAAGACATAAAAGATTTAAATTGTTTTAAAATGTTTAAAAGGTGTTTTTATTCAGCTTTTTAATATGTGTAATTAAATAATATACAATATATTACAAATAAGTAATTTGATTTTTGGTTTAACCTTGGAAATTGATTGAGTTTTGGATATTTTATTCTTTTAGAAGCTTGGAATTTTTACAATAATTAGTGTTTTTTTGTTTCAGCTTTTTAATATGTTATGTTTTTTTTTATATTTAATATTAATTTTTTAATATGTCTGTGTTTTCATTACATTTTAGGTCACTGTTATCAGTATATTATAAATAAGTAATTTGATATTTAATTTAACCTTGGAAATTGATTGGGTTTTAGATATTGTATTCTTTTAGAAGCTTGATATTTTGAATTTAATTTATCATTTATTATATGATTATTTTCCCAGAGTAACTGAAAACCAGGATAAAATAACAACCATAATTTTATTATTCGTATTGTAATTTTTGTGTTTTTTATAATAGTATAATTTTAAATATTAACTTTGCATTTAGTTGACATACCATATATATGTAGTGTGAATTATATAACTAACATGGCAAATAAATAATCTAATATAATCAATATTTTTTTTAAGATTTACTTGATAGGTAGGTAGATAGTATTATTTATTAACGTATTAAGAGAGCAACGGAGACCAAAAGACCCGGAACAGCGGCAAAACTTTATTCATTAAAAGAATTCGCTTTGACCTTAACATGCGCCTATAAGCATCGAAGAAATAATGTTATACATTATAAAGTAATATTTTTTGGAAAGTCTATAACAACGCTGTACGACACACAATATAAGTATGTTTAATGTCTATCGATTTACCAGTGTCGGCGGTAAAATAGTTATTGGATGTAAATACCTAACTCTTAAAAACAAGCAATTAAATATAATTTACGTCTGAATAGACATATAGTAACAATAAAAAAATACTCTGCCAATCTATGGGCACCTAAGCTCACACTAGGTACTATAGTTATAGTGTGAGCTAATATAATCAAATACTCTGCCAATCTATGGGCACCTAAGCTCACACTAGGTACTATAGTTATAGTGTGAGCTAATATAATCAAAAACTGAAATATTGTTTTTTCAACTCCAGACTCAATTACCTTTCGTTTGATACCACACAAGCCATGTTTTGACTTAAACTCAATTTTTTTCAATCTACCCCCCACCCTTTAAAAAAAAACTAAAATGTATTTTGTTTAACTCCAGACTCAATTACCTTTCGTTTGATATCACACACGCCATATCTTCACTTAAACTCTAATTTTTGACATCTACCACCACCCTTTTTTTTAAAATAAACTAAAATTCATTTTTTTTAACTCCAGACTTAATTACCCTTCGTTTGATATCACACACGCCATATTTTCACATAAACTCTAATTTTTGGAATCAACCCCCACCCTTTTATTTGGCTTGCGTTCGGTGGATTTTGTTCATTTTTAAATGGGACCATCACGGCCCAAGACCCAACTTAGGTACCAAATTTCATTAAAATCGGACAAGCGGTTTTTGAGTTATGCGGGTTGGTCGTTACAGACAGACATACAGACAGACAGAAAGACAGACAGCAAAACAAAAAAGTTTCAAAATCATCTGAAACGCAAAGATATATTAAAAATTTTGAAATCGGAGCAACTTTTTTTTTTCGAAAAAATTAGGATCACAATAGCTCACCCTACTTATAGTAGTAGTGTGAGCTAATAATCAATAACGTTTTTGAGGTAACATTCTCAAATACGGATCCTTAAGTTTAAAAATATGAGTTAGGCTCTGATGATTTACATCTCCCCTAAACCTAGAAGTAATAAAACTCTCAAAAGTTGGGACACCCTGTACATTGTTTTGAATGACAGGATTAAAAAATGTACTGGTATGTGCTAAAAAAAGTCACACTAAATTATTCTTAAAATATCTTTGATTTATTTGTTCTTATGATTTTGAGTTGAAAGGTAGGTCAAGCAGTTTCAAAACCTGAGAAACGAAATTTATGAACATTTTTGTTCAGTTTTTTTTGTAAAAGACATTTAATTTAGCGTCTCCCAAAAGTTATTTTACTTTAAAAATAATATAAAAAAACTTAATCTCAATCAAAGATTTCAAACTTCGTTACCAAGGAAGTACGTTTTTTAAAATAAATTTAAAGTTTATTGTTTATATATAATATAGTATAGAAAATATAACTCACAAACAGTTGTTTATTAAAGAAACACTCGTTTGTTACCAAATGCCAAATATTGTTCAATAAAGAAACACTTGTTTGTATATGATGTTTTAATTCTGTTTTTCGCTTTTATATATACAAAATGATTTAAAAAATATTACGCTATCTACAAGAAACATGTGCATATTTTTGACAAAACATTTGATAAATTGTTCTATCTGCAAGCTCGTGTACATTTTTTTACTTATTATTTCAACAGCTATCTCTAAATATAGGAGTAGTAGGGTCAGAGGTTATCTTGTTATTCCAATAAACACTTTTTATAAAGCTGCTACAAAGTGGTAGTACAAACTTAAATTTAATATTATTTTAAATAAAATATATTTATACAGGGGGCCTACTTGATGTATTACCTTTAGACAGACTATCTACCTTTGACGAGTCATATGAGATTACAATTTGTCGAAATTAAAGTAGAGGGGTACAGGTAAATTTTGATACCTGTATATCCTACACTAGTTATGTGGGCATATAAGCCATAGCATTTAGGTTAGGTATGTGTGGATATTAATAGTTTAGATATACCGTGATTTTTATAAAATTGGATTGTTATTTCCAATGATAATAAATTAAGTACATACTTTCTGTCTTTTTCTTCTATACATTTTGTTAGACCAAAAATCTACGATGCTTATACAGCACACGTCGTAGTTTTTATACCTACTCTATTCGCTATTCGTAAATCTTCGCTCACTTTCGGGCAACTTTGGACTCCGATGTGATGCTGGAGAGTGCTAGGTAAGGTTGAAACAAATAAGAAAATGTTAATAATATTTGTAAAACTTAATTTTGGATCTTAATGTCTACAATTGTATATGAAAAACGTAATGCATTATAATACTTATAGTAGGTTAGTGTGTGTGTTTATTTATTAATATCCTTTCGATTGCCTGCTAAACTACATTCCTATTTTCTCATTTATTTTGGTGAATCTAATAAAAAATTTTGAAATCTGTCCTGCAAAACAAACAAAAACATTTTGATCGACCTTTGTCTTTCTAAAAATCCATACAAGTTAGGCATATCAATCCAATATGAAAAAATAATTTCTCGAATCGGTTCAATAGATGTTGAGAAATTAGTGGAAAATATAAAGACCCTTTTCATTGATCTAGATCTCCGTAAGAATTAGTACAAGTTAAGCCACACCAATACAATACAAAAAGAATTTCTTGAATCGGTTTAGTAGGTGCTGAGAAAGTGGTCAAAAAACTATTAAGGCCCTTTTGGGTGATCTATTGCTTCTTTAAATTTAACACAAGTTAAACATATCAATCTAATACAAAAAGAATTTCTCGAATCGGTTCATTAGGTGCTAAGAAATCAGTGAAAAACTATTAAGGACCAAATGAGATTTGCGCAGTACACCGAAATGCGTCTTTCTTGGAAACTGTCAATGCAAAACATGCGCACATAGCGTAAAAAGTAGCTTTGCTACCCCCAGCTGATAGCGATCTTTCATTATATGCCCTTATTATTATTTTATTTTAATATGACTTTTGATACTTATTAAGCAAGGGCTTTAGCCTTTGTTTGTGGGTTTTTTCCAATAGATACTAAAATTAATAATTATTTTGATGCGGTTTTAGTTGTTCTGAAATATTAACATTCAATACATTTTTGCAATATTCTTGACCATCATTGCGACCATTTTTATAAAATAAAAAATTAAAAATTGCAATTTTTTTCAAATATTACGACAATTGCGTCACGCCATATAAATAACCAACTGCATTACGTATTGTATCATATTACTTTTCCTCCTTGCTAAGTAGATAAAACAAAAACATGTGAGGGGTCATAAGGTTATCATTTAACTACATAAACAGTGCAAAGGGATACATATGGGAAAATGCACATCGAAAAATTTAAAGAAATATTTTTAAAAATGATTTTATTTTTAACAAACAGGGATTAATCAACTTTTTTATATTAAAACATATCAGGATAAGCTAATGCAGTCTTTTTTTGACTATTCTGTCAATTTTACACCTTTTAGGTAACACAATAGGTATACATTTCATATGGGTTCCCAACTTGAACTACAGCCACGGGTTACGTAGCAGAATAGGTGACACAGTACACACACATCACTATTATATCTTGCATTGGTCACGTGTTAAACACCACAAACAACTTTCGCCTTATATCTTTTTAACCAACACTTCGTTCATTCGTTCAGCCAGAGCTATAACAGTTAGTAAGACCCTTGCACACACTATTTCTCTTTCTCTCTCTCTCTCTCTTTCTCTCTCTCTCTCTCCATCACCCTTTCTCTCTCTCTCTCTCTCTCTCTCTCTCGTTCTCTCCATCACTCTCTATCTCTCTCTCTTACTCTCTCTCTCTTACTTAAACGTTTTCGAACATCATTCATGAATATTGCTCCAGACTAAGGTCTTTTTGGTTTACATACAAATATTAACTGATATCGACCGTAAACTTAGGACACCCATTTTGTAAACGAAGCCATTAAAAATTTCCAAATGCCAGCTTATTATTGCAATTGACTGATTGACACATGACAGAATGACACATGACAGATTGACATATGACAGATTGACCAATGATATTTGACAGATCACCTCAAACTTATTAAATACGTTTTGACAGTTGTGACGTCATACAGACGTGTGACCTTGAAGGTGCCGATTTTTGGTAACTTTAACCTTAGCGTTTTCTTATGGGAATTTACATGGGAAATTCTGCAGTACTCTTGCTGCCTATCTACTTGTATGTTATGTCATTTATTTCTGAGATGATCAACGAGTTACCTGAGTGGCAATTTATCGGGCAATATGAACTTATTTCTTTTACAGACGCGCCGTGATACAATTTTTTGGCGCACTCTGGTCCCTGTATATTGGCAGCGGAAAACCTAGGAATAAAACATAATTTGTCGTGATAAAGTCTACATAAGTGTAGCCCGGTACCTGAAATTTATCTAATCTATTATTTTCCGTAATTATTTTTTGATACAGCGATGTACAATGCCTGGTGTGGTATTGTACATGTTTCATTGAACCATGCGAAGGGTGCGGTGGTCAGTTCATAAAGGTCCCACTTTTGTCTGTGGTATTTTAATGTGAATAAAAATTTTATTTTCAGTGATGCTGCTGTCGCATATTGGCAGTTCGTAAAATTTTTAAATTTTTTCTTTTGAAATTGCCAAACCTTGATTTGACGAATATTTGTTTTTCCAAATTATCTAACTCTTTTCGTAAAACCTCTGGATTGACTATTTCAATAGGGATTTTTCTTGCTTTGCATGATTCAATAATTTTTTGTTTTCTTAGCGCGCGAGTTAGAGATATTATTCGCCTTAAATTTTGATACTGATTGACCAGAGACGTGCTAGCAAAACTTTCTTCATCCCTCAGGAAAACTTTAGCCTCTTTATTTAAAGTTGAAACTTTTGAGTCGATAAATTTTATTTTACGATCTGTATCTTTAAAAGTATCGCCAATTTTTGTAGTGTAATCGGAAAAATGTGAAGCGTTTCGCCTAGCCCTTTACTGATTGTGTTAAGTTGCCTTTTTACTGTTTCGTCATCCTCAGAAATTATATCGAGTTTTCTTCGGTCGCGAGCCCACAACATCAATTTAGCGCGTCTCCGATAAAGCCTAGTGCTCTTTTTGGCCTTAAATTTTGTTGAGATTTTTGTGCCCTGATCGAAAATGCGCCCCAGTTACCGTTTAACAAATCGAATTCTTTTTTAAATGCCTTCCCTAACTCATGTGTGGGTGATACCAAGTTACAATTGTCGCCATATGACTCGCAGATATATCTTGGTAACTCTGGTTCTGTCATGATCTCTTCTGACCAGTCCATTTTATATGTAATCGGAATTGTAGCTTCGTATGCTACAGTTTGCGGTAGTGCCTTCCAAAATGCTCCGGCACTGACTTCTACTAGGTAGGATTGGTTGTTTTCGGCTTCTGTGACCTTAATTGCTATGATGCACAATATGAATTTCCATCTAAAAAAATTCTTTGCAAATCTACATATATGTTATTTACATGCCTTTAGATGTGTTTAAAATTAAATGTCTCTTAAAATTAAAATTTATTTTAATAAAATAATAAATATTAGCATTCATAGCGTTTGGCTTCGATATTTATTTTGCATTTTATTTGTTTTATTGCTGTCTGTTCCTTGTTAGCAAAATACAATTTATACTTTAATTATTTATAAAGTTTTAATCGTTAATATAAATGTTTAACGAAAAATATTAAACTTCTAAGTGTTTTTAAAACAACCGGCTTAATATTATTAAGCAAACTCCGAGTTGTCTCAACAAATTTAATCAAAATTTTTATATTCCTTAAATGTTTTTACAATAATTTATCTAATTAGTTGATACTTATAAGTTAAATATTTCAATAATGTTTAACTTATTTTTAAACTTTGCGGGAGTGTTATCCCAACATTTAATTTAATTTATTATTATTACTACCTAATTGTTTTCTAAACTTAGGTTGGTGAACACTAATTAGTCGGTCGTTTACCATTGATATTATATTTCCTATAAACAGTTTATATTTATGTAGATAAAGTTTCCAAAGCGGTCGTTGCTTGACACTTTGTTATATTATCTGGTGTAGTGTTCTAATAACAAGATACCGTACACCTCCTAATTGGTTTTTAATTGTTTTATTTATTATAGGTAGGTATCTTTTTTAAAATTTAAATTTTGCATTGAACAAAAATGTCTTTTTTACTTCACTAAAATAGCGTCCTTTATTTTATTTCACTTCACTTTAAATAGTGTCTTTATATACAGGGGCATATTTGTGACACAAGGTCTTTGTATAAGGGCTTTGCCCTAAGGGCCTTAAAAAAATTTTGGACAGTTTACTACTTCCGGTGTCCATGGGTCATAGTAAGGTAGCATCCTACTGACATGTACCACTTCTTTTATGCATTTGTTTGATGGTCCTTTTCTTATTTCGTAATCCACATCCGACATTCTGCGGGTAACGTAATATGGGCCGAACCATCTGAGCAATAATTTTTCGCTTCTTCCTACTTTTCTGACGAAAGTAAAAACTTTCACTTTCTCGCCTTCTTCATATTCCACGTGTCTGTGTTTTGCGTCATTGTGAATTTTGTCTTTTTGCTGCTGATTTTTTATATTTTCCGCTGAGGCATTTCGCACTGCGAGTGCCCGGTTTCGGATTTCCTCCGTGTTACTCGGTGGTGGACTCATCATGATATTTGCTTCTATAGGTAATATTAGTTTCCTACCATAGACAAGCATAAATGGCGAGTACTGGGTCGTTGCTTGTTTTGAACAATTATAGGTAGATGTCACTAAAGGTAAAAATATATGTGACGTATTTGTGTACATTGATAACATATCTGCAATAGTTTTATTCATTCTTTCTACTATTCCGTTGCACTGTGGATGGTATGACGTAGTGAACTGGCTTGTGACGCATCATTTTTAACATCTCTGTTATTAGTTCAGATCTAAAAATTTGCCCTCTGTCGCTGAACAGAGATTTGGGCGATCCATGATTATTTTTTCGACCATAAATTTTGCGACAGAATTTGCTTTTCCGTCCGGCAATGGCGCTGTTTCGGCCCATCTTGTCGCATAATCTGTCGCGAATACAATCATTGTATTTTTTAGTTTCGATAATGGGAATGGCCCGAGAAGGTCTATAGACACTCTCTCAAAAGGAACGCCTATCGGCATAGGTTGTAATAGTAATGGGAATTCTATTTTGTTGTCCTTTTCTGGCTTGGCAGTCGGGACATCTTTTAATAAAATCTTCGATATGTTTTTGTTGATGGTCCCAAAAATATCGATTTTTAATTTTTTCTGTCGTTTTGGCCACTCCTAGGTGAGCGCCTCCTAGCGGCTCGTTATGATGTGCAAATAAAATCTCTCCAATTAAATTTTTTGGTATGACTAGTAAAAATTTTCGCCCTTCTGACCTAGGACTTATTTTGTGTAAAACTGTGTCTATAAGCCTAAAATTTTTTATTTTTTTTCTTAGTCCAATACTGCCAATTTTGTCAGGATCTTGTAAACCGTCTATGATCTCTCGCAAACTTTCGTCTTCTCTCTGTAATTTTCCCATATCTTCGGGTTCAATAATGAACGTGGGTATCTCCTCTAATTATTCCTCTTCATTTTCGCTCGGTTTTAGCACGGGATTTCTACTCATGCAGTCGGCATCTCTGTGTTTTGCTCCACTTTGCTGTTCTATTGTGTAGTCAAATTCTGAAAATTTAATTGCCCATCTGAATAATCTTCCTACGGGATCTTTAACTGATTTTAACCAGCACAGTGCGTGATGATCGGTTACGATTCGCACATGCTTACCATACACCAATGTTCTAAAATAGCCTAAACTGTATATTATTCCTGCTAGCTATAATTCTGAGATTGACATATTTTTTTCTGCGTTTGTTAAACTTCGATTGGCATAGGCAACAGGGTGAAGATGGGTGTCTTCCCCCTCTTGCAAAAGTATGGCGCCTAGGCCTTGCCTGCTTGCATCGACGTGTAAAACGCATTCTTTCTCGGGTTGATAATGCGCTAAAACTGGTGATGTGATCAGCCTTCGTTTTAGCTCCTCAAATGCTTTTTGATGTTTTTCTTCCCAAAAGAAAGGTGTGTCTTTTTTGGTTAAATCGTGAAGCGGTCTGGCTATAGCAGAAAAGTTTTTTTACGAATTTTCGATAAAAATTTGCAAGGCCTAAAAATTGCATGACATTTTTTTGTGTTTTAATTTTTGGAAAATTTTCAATACAAATTAATTTTTTTTGTCGGGTTTTAGGCTTTGGCTCGATACAGTATAACCGAGCAGATCTAGTTCTTCTTTTATGTATTCGCATTTTGAGGGTGTGTTAGCCCTGCATCCCGTAGTCTTTGAAAAACGGTGCGCAATTTTTCTAAATGGTCAGAAAGTGTTTCTGAAAATATACAGATGTCGTCACAATAGACCAGGAGCGTTTTCCATTTTAGATCACGAAAAACCATATCTGCCAATCTTTGAAATGATCCAGGAGCTCCCGATAATCCAAAGCATAGCTTGTTCCAAACGTATGTACCACCTTGTCCGGGGCAACAAAAGGCTGTATACTGTTTAGAATCGTCGCTAAGCTTTATTTGCCAAAATCCACTGAACATATCGAGTGTTGTGAAGTATTTGGCCTTCCCTAAATAGGTCAAAAGATCGTCACGCGGCGAAAATCGCAACAGAACCGCGTCTCTCCACTCTTCTTTTTCACCAGTACCACCGGACTTGCCCATTCTGACTCCGCTTCGCTTATAACGCCTGCCTGAAGCACTTCATTTACTTGTTTGTCTATAATTTCCTTTTCCTTATGAGATACCCTATAAGGCTTTTGACGTATGGGTTTTGCGTCACCCACGTCAATCACGTGTTTTACAAGGTCCTTCTGGCCCATATATTTTGGACTTTTTGCGAAAACATCGCTGTACTCCTCTAATAAATTGTATAAATGCGATTTAATTTTTTCGTCTTTTATGTGGTTAATTTTGTGGTCCGCCATTGTCACTCTCTCTTCATCCTGTATCTCTTGTGTCTCTTCAATGTTAAGGACGGGTAAGGTGTCTATATCGTACCTAAACCCCTTTTTAAGGTAGCCTAAGTTCGATTCCTTAAACATTTTTATTGGGTTATGTTTTTTGGTGGTTAATTGCATTGTACAAGTGTCGTCATCAAATTCAGGGGGAGAGCAAATAATTCCTTTAGGTCTTAAAAATGCGTCATTCTCTTCAAAAATAATTTTTTTTAAATCAACTGAACCGAATTTTTCTATTTTTAATTTAATTGTTGTATGCTCACTCGGTATAATAAATAATCATTTAAACAAGTTACTTTAAAAATATCCCTTAAATCCTGGCTTTCCTCCTGTACTAAAGGTAAAGAAGGTGAAATAAAATTTTCATAAGTGCCCAATTGATAATTTTCGTGTTTATGAAACGAAAGTGTGGTTGTTATGTAACCGTTCGTTAGTCGTACAGTCTTGTCGGTATGATTAATTTGGGCGTTACTTTTTTCTAAAAAGTCCATTCCCAGAATTAAAGGTTTTGGTAATTTTTCTACGTCTATGGCTTCAATGTATCCACACATTTCGCCGATTTTAATTTTCAATTATGTTAGGCCGAGTGGCATTACTTTATTTCCACCGGCAGTTGATAAAGCAAATTGTTGTTTTAAAGGCTCTATGTCTCTACATAGAGATTTCTCTAAGATACATTTTCTAGAGCCTATGTCTACCCCCTTAAAATTATTGACGACACCCTTAACTACCAGAATTTTATTGCTTGCCCCTGTTTGGAGGACGACGCCGTTGGGGCACTCTAATTGAGTCGTCCTTGCACATTTGGGGATGGCGACCTACTCGCTCTACTAAACGATACTCTTCTTTGTGATCCCCTTTCGCTGCTACGATCCCTGCTACACGCATAATGTCCACACCTATTGCAATCGTTGCATCTCGGCCTGCCGTCGTGACACCTCGTATTTGGAAGATCCCTGCTTCCTGAGTGATCCCTTCTGGGTAACTCTACGTGACTATTTTGCGGCCTTCTTTGTTCATTCCTGTTGTTTTGTCCAAAATTATTTACATTTTGGCCAAAATTCCTCGTATTATACCCATGAATTGAGTTTTGATTATAATTTCCCGTATTTCGATTATGATATTGACCTATCGGCCTGTTTAGATTACCTCTATAATTGTTTGATCTACCTCTAAATTCGCGAAACTTCGACCTACCTCTACCATTTTGATGATAGTTCGACGCGGTTTGCCTAATGAGATATGAGTTGACAGGATGTCATCCCCCTGGAAGCGGAATCTGCCGCGTTAAGAGCAGAAGGAATGTAATGCCAAGAAGCGGAAGGCACGATTTCCTGAATACGGCTTACTCGATTGTCAACGAAAGTACGCCAACGTGAGGGTGAGGAAGCTATCCAGTGAAGAACGACTTATGAGTCGCACCAAGCATAGATATCGGTAAAGATAATTTGATTTGAATCATCAAAAATCTCCGCAGATCTACAAGTTTTCTTTGCGCAGATAGAAGAACCTGATGAAATGCAAAACTCTTTATTGATTCTTATTAAACATATACAGGGTGTTTGTTTTTCACAAGTTAAATTACAACTTTCCGAAAACAAGTCCATACTCAAACCTTTTCGTAAACTTTCACCTTTTTTAGACCGTATCAAGCTCAAACAATGGGTTCTTTACCTTTTCATCGCATTAATCAACTTAAGCCTCTCTCACATGTGGCTATCGACTTTTGTGGACCTTTTTCAGTTGTTCCTTGTCGCTTTCGAGGTTCAAAGTCAGTCAAATCCTAGGTCTGTGTATTTGTTTGTACTGGTGTCCGTTACGTACACTCGGAACTTACAATGGATCTCTCCACAAAAGGTTTCATCGCTGCCTTCCGTCGTTTTGTCGCAAGAAGAGGCACCGTTACTGATTGCTGGAGCGACATGGGGAGTAACTTCTTGGGTTTTCGTAATCAACTTCTTGTCTATGCTAAACAGGCGTCTGAGACACTATCAATCAAATGGCATTTAGGGCCTCCTTTTAGTCCTTATTTAATGGTCTTGCTGAGGCAGGAGTTAAGAGTTTTAAAACTCACTTTGTTAGGGTAGTCGGTGAACAAAAATTAACCATTGAGAAAATGTCAACTTTGACCTGTCAGATCGAGGCCGTCTTAAACTCTCGCCATCTTACTGCTCAGTCGTCGGATCCTAATCATCTCCAACCCCTTACACCGGGGCATTTTTTGACGCTCGCACCTCTAAATTCGAGTATACCAGACCCAGACTTATCATATCTGCCAAGCAATCGACTGTCCAGATGGCAGCTTATCCAAAAGCTCAATGCGGATTTTTGGAAACGTTATGCCCTGGAATATTTAAAAACATTACAACAGAGATATAAATGGTCAGATCCGTCTCACGAAATAAAACTAAACTATCTAGTTCTTATTTTTAGTGAACTGAAATCGCGATTAAATTGGCCGCTTGGCAGGGTAATAAATTTGCACCCTGGCGAAGATGGTCACGTCCGAGTTGCCACGATCAAAACGGCAACAAGCACTTACCGGAGGCCAGTAATTAAACTGTGTCCTTTCCCTAACGAAAATTACTTTTTCTTTTTTTTCTATACCTATTGAACACTGGGTATTTCGTCAATAGGTATTCAATTTTTAAAATTTATTTATTTTAATTTTTTTGGGGTATCATATTTTCTTAACTTCATTAAGTTATAATTACTTAAGTTCTATTAAATCTACCTAAATCATGTGTGTTTTTGCGGCGGATGATGTTAGCGCACACGCTAAGTTTTTGTAAATTCTCTAATATTCAAAAAACACACATATGTATGACCGCGCATGGGGGTATACAGAGCGCCCGCGCGAGAGATGAAGAGAGAACAAATTCAATGGCGTAAGCAAGCAGATCGCTTTTCTCCAAACTTTCAAATTTTACCAACAAACTTTTCTCCGATTTGTGACATATTTATCAAAAACTGATTCTTTCAAGTGTAGTGGTTGTAGTGGTTGCAAAAAAGAAGATCTGGGGCCCCAGTGGAGACTACAATTCGGCGTTTCTACGGTGAGTACCCCTAAAAATCACTAAAAACAAGCATAGCTCTGGATTTGATGAAATTTAAACTAACATTATTAAACAAATCTCAACAGAAATTGTCTTTCCTCTCTTGTCATCGTCATCATCAATAACTCCTTTATACTTGATTATTTCCCACAAAAGCTTAAACTTGTCTTGGTAAAGCTACTACATAAAAAGGGTGATCCTGCAAAAATAGAAAATTATAGACCAATAAGTCTTCTTTCGTCCTTCTCTAAGATCTTTGAAAAAGCTATGTACAATCGGTTGGAAAATTTTTTCATGTGGTTTTCTTAAAGGGCGTTCTACCGAGACTGCAATTTAAGACTTTGTCACGAAAATTTTGGAGAATTTGGAATCGAAGAATAAAAACATGGGTGCTTTCTTGGACTTATCTAATAGATTTGACAGCCTGGATCACCAGTTGCTTCTGAAGAAACTTGAAATGTATGGTATTAGCAGGCCAGCATTAAACTGGCTCACATCATTTATCACCGGAAGGTCTCAGCAGGTCTGTTTGGAGATGGACAATGAAAAAGTTTTTTCGGAGGTGGTGGAGACCAGGTTGGGGATTGCCCAGGGAAGCATTCTGGGACCTTTTCTATTTTTGGTCTGTGTCAATGATTTGCCGGATGCAGTGGTTGACGATTCCTCGAGCCTTGTTAACTTTGCAGGTGATACCAATTGTTTGACATGGGCAGAAACATTAGAAGACCTGTTTTTTAGAGCAAATGAGAGTTTGGAGAGGGCAGACAGTTGGTTTAGAGGTAATAAATTGCTTTTAAACTGTGACAAATCCACCTTTCTTTATTTTAAAACTCCTCAGTCACAAGATCAGGTGCCAGATAACATAAATCTCTCCTCACATAGTGCTAAACTTTCTATGTCTGTTTGCTTCCTGGGAGTCTACATCGATCACAATCTAAAATGGGATGTACAGCGTGTCCCATTTTCGATGGGATTAAATGGGATCTGAAAACCTAGGACAGTATGACCATTTCTATAGCGGAGTGGCAAAAGAAAAACATGCGCAACAAGGAGTATCTATTTTGGTCAACAAAAGATTTAGAAAATATATCACCAACTGGGAAGCAGTAAATGAACGGCTAATAAGAATGAATATAACAATAAAAGGAATGAGACTTACGATTTTTGGAATCTATGCGTATAATGACGATGCAAATGTAGCCGTGAAAGACAATTTTTTTGAAGAAATCCACAATGAAATATCAGCAGTAAGTACATCTAGAGAAATTGTAATATTGGGAGATTTAAATAGTAGAACAGGTAACAGAGTAAATGATCTGACAGTTGGCCAATATGGAGAAGATGTTGTTAATGACAATGGAAACCGGCTTATCACAGTATGTGAGCAATTAGACCTAAAAATCCAAAACGGTTTTTTCCAACATAAGAAAATACACAAATATACCTGGACCAAACCCTCACAAAACCTAAAATCCGTCATTGATTATCTTATCACTGAACAAAAGACAAAACTAAAAATTCAAGATGTCAGAACAAAGCGTGGATCAACATGCGGAAATGATCACTATTTTCTGGAGACCAAAATTCTCTTTCCTTATCAAGGCCGAAGCCTCCATCAACAAAATCTTGATGATACAGTGAATGAGGAAATTAATCACTGTCAATATAATCTACTAAGCCTAGAACATGACAGCGTAAAAAACTTATACAAAAAGAGACTGAACGAAAAACTTAATTCAAGTTCAGGTGAAACCCCAGATGAGGAATACGAATGTATCACATTAAGCATCCATCAAGCTGCAAAAGAAGCACTAGGATTAGTGGAAGAAACTCCTAAAAGAACAAAACCATACTGGTGGGATGCTGAGATTGAAAGTGAAATAGAGGAAAAAAGGAAATTATATCACACGTACTTATCCCAAAAGACAGATAGAAGCAGAGAAGAATACAAAATCGCGCAATCAAAGGTGAGAAGAATGATAAGTGATAAGAAGAATCAATCAAGGATGCAAAAGTGCCAGAAAATAGATACTTACTTAGGAGGTAGGAGAAGTACCGAAAGCTGGAAAACTATAAGATCGATCAAAAAAGAAACATGCAGAGATATTATTTCACCAATACCAGACAAAGAATGGGATGAGCATTTTAAAAAACTTTTAACTGAAGATAGAGCAGAATTCAAGGAAGACGAAAGAGACAATATCATTAGAACGATGGGATCTCCAGTACCCCTCACAATATCTGAGGTCAAAAACGTGTGCAAAACCTTAAAAAGCGGTAAATCTGCCAGACCCGGAAATATCCCAGCGGAACTTATTAAATATGGCACTGAAGAATTGTTTTGTAGATTACGGAATCTTTTCCAAAGATATTTAAATGGAGCTGTAGTACCAACTGAGTGGAAAACGTCATATATATCCACAATACACAAAAAAGGAAGGAAAGATATATGTGACAATTATAGAGGTATATCTGTAACTAGTACGCTAAGAAGAATATATGGCAAAATAATAAGAAATAAAGTGGAGAGCGAATATAAAGATATGGAGGCAGAAGAACAAGCTGGTTTCAGGGCGGGTAGATCGACTTCAGATCATCTCTTTTGTATAACCCAAGTTATTGAAAAGAAAATGGCATACGGACAAGAGCTCCATCTGCTTTACGTAGATTTGCAGAAGGCATATGATAGTATACCACTAAATCTACTTTGGAAAGCGTTGGAAAAGACAAACATAAGCGTACAACTAATTAAGGCCATCAAAGAGTTATACCGCAATAGTAAGGCAAAAGTTAAAATAAAAGCAAAACTAACCAAAGGCTTTCAAGTAAATAAAGGTCTTAAACAAGGTTGCTGTATCTCGCCTACGCTCTTCAAGATATATTTGGAACAGGTCCTTAAAGTCTGGAAGAGAAAATGCCAAAACATGGGAATTCCGTTGAATGAAACCACCTTGTATACTTTATGTTTCGCCGATGATCAGATAGTGGTGGCTCAGGATTATGACGACCTCGAATATATGACACGAAAACTAATAGACGAGTACAATAAGTGGGGACTAGAGGTTAATATCAATAAGACAGAGTATATGTGTATTGGTGGAATGAAACAGGATCTAATCTTAAATACTGGGCAGCGAATTCAGTCCTGTGATGAGTATAAATACTTGGGTCTAAAAATTACAGCTGACGGAACACTAGACAAAGCTATAAAAGATAGAAACGTACTAGGAAGAAAAGCAATAACTTTATTAAATGGAATAATTTGGGACCAAAGTATATCAAAACATAACAAAAAGCTTATATATAACACCATTGTAAAAAGTATTATTACATACGGCTCAGAAGTATGGCCAATCAAAGATAGAACAGAAAAAATGCTTTCCGCTACGGAGATGGACTATTGGAGAAGAGCAGCAGGGAAATCAAAAAGAGAAAGAGTTACCAATCAAAGAATAAGAGAAATTATGACAGTGGGTGAACGTACTCTAGTGGATGATATAAGAACAAAACAACTGGTGTGGTACGGACATGTACAAAGAATGGATGATGGAAGACTACCTAAACAAATATTACAATGGAAACCAACTGGCCGAAGAAAACGAGGAAGACCAAGGAGAAGCTGGAGAGAAGGAATAGATAGTGAAATAAGAATAAGAGGCCTAGATGATGAATTATGGGCAAACAGAAACGAGTGGAGATTGGGTATCGGAAGACGTAGAACGTTGTGAAACCGATAAATATATATATTAAATGGGAAACTCGGTTATTATTAAAGATATTGATTTTCTGATTGCACCTTACCGTGCTCTTTTTTTGAGCCCTTAAAAATGGCATAATCAGATTTTTGCTATACCCCATAGTTTCGCTAATACAGGGAGTTTTTGAAAAAATTGTATTTTTAATAATCTCTTGTATCTCGCTTATTTTGCGAGATATTTTTATTCTGTAAAAACCTTTTCATTGCAACTTTTTTAGAAGAAAATAATAACGTTGTAAATTTTTTAAAATATTGTTTAGTTTTTGAGATATGGTATTTATCATAAAAAAATTAAATACGGACCTGGATTTTTTTTATTACTATTTTGATTGGTTTCATCCTAGTATTATCATAAAATAATAAAAATTTCAAAATTTTTTGTTTTAAGGTAAAAAAATATTTAATATTTAAAAAAAAAATTAATCCAAACCTGGATATTTCCAACATAAATATAAATTAAAAATTGCTAGTAAAACAATTTTTAGTTTAACTGTTTTGATACTTAGCATATTAAAATGGTTTTACGTTAATTTACAGATTTATGTGAAACAAAGTCTGCGAAAAATACAAAAAAAAATAAATTATAAAAAATAACAAATTTTTCTGATTACCATTATGTGTAAGACATTGTTGGCATTTTTGAGTAATTTTTGTTAACGCATTTTGCATAAAAATATTTCTGCCATTTAAATATTCGGATTTTGTTGCTTGAATGAAGCAGTCAAACATATCACATTTTTCAAAATCTGGATATGGTCGATTTCTAGCCAGTTTAAAATATTGTAAGCCATTCACAAAAATGACAAGTAAAATGACAATGTCAATTCCACGCTTTTGTTTTGTAAATTTCACGACCTGCTGTGCTACCATCAAATAATTAGTAGGATATTATTTTTGCAACTTTTTAAGGTTTTTACTTTATTTATAAATCTTTTAATTATCATTTTAAAACAGATAACCTAAAAATCGTTCAAGTAGTGTGTCTTGCAATTTTTAATTTATAATTACGTTAGAAATTTCCAGGTTCAGACTATAATTTTTTTTTCAAATATTAAATAGTTTTTTTTGCCTTAAATCAAAAAAATATTGAAGTTTTATCATTTTAAGGTAATGATAGCATGAAACCAATAAAAATAGTAATAAAAAAAATCCAGGTCCGTATTTAATTTTTTTATGATAAATACCATATCTCAAAAACTAAACAATATTTTAAAAAATTGAGAACGTTATTATTTTCTTCTAAAAAAGTTGCCATGGAAAGGTTTTTACAGAATAAAAATATCTTGCAAAATAAGCGAGTTACAAGGAATTAATTAACATGCAATTTTTTCAAAAACTCCCTGTATTAGCGAAACCACGGGGTATAGCAAACATCTGATTACACCATTTTTAAGGGCTCCAAAAAAGAGCACGGTAAGGTGCAATCAGAAAATCGATATCTTTAATAATAACCGAGTTTCTCATTTAATCCCATCGAAAATGGGACACGCTGTACACCTACATCACGTATGCAAAAAAACTAAATTCTGCGTGCTTTTCTATAAGAGTCTTCAAAGATTACTTACAACAAAACAATCTCCTCACAGTTTATTATGCCAACTTTTATTCCATCATGCGCTATGGCATTATATTTTGGGGAGACTCATGTAGGGGCAAATTTAAAGAGCTAAATTTTCTTACTTTTCCAGCAGTGTATATTTTTGAATGTGTAATGTTTCTTTTCAAACATTTTTCGCTTTCTAACCACCTTGTTCCTAACCACCACCATGACACAAGAACCCTTAATTTAACTATTACAAGCCATAGGCTGAGCCTAACAGAAAAAAGTCCAGTCTGTGCATGTACCAGGTTCTACAACAAACTACCTACAGCCATAAAACAAGAAAAATGTCCAGTTATTTTTAAGAAAACACTTTTTAAATATCTAGTCAACATCGAACCCTACTCCATTACAGAATTTATGTCCTTTTTGCCTCTTTAGACAATGTAGGCTGAATGTTTCTTGTTTTTGAATTTTAATAATTTTTTTTTAAGTTTTATTATTTGAGTTTTTATCTTTTTATCTCATCTTGTTTAAATGTATTTTGTTCCTATGTAGTAAACTGTTGTCCACATTTTTTTTATAATTTTTTTCTTTTATTTGTTTGTTGTCATGAATTTATTAAATAATATTTTATAGTTGATATATATTTAGATTTAGAATTAGTGCCCTATTATTCTTAGCATGTAATTTCTTTGTACTTGACGTTATAAAAAGAAAGACAGTGATACGTTACCGCACGTGACGGCAGTTTTTCAAACGACGCGGAGCGGGGTTCGGTCAAGCCGTCAAGGGTGGTAAAGACACTTTCCACTTATGTTAGATACAATATTTTACCTATGAGTACCTATTTTCAAAAAATTAAATTAAATTTATTAATTAACATGTCAAATTAGACAAAACTAAAATGTAAACAAAAATTGAAGCTGTGTTATTGACGCGTTGCTAAGGTTTCTAAGTAGTGCGCGTGCGGCAAAGTTACTTAACCGCACGCGAGTAGATAATAGTTATTTAAACAACAAGGTTTGAAAACGACTCTTTGCACACGATCGAGACAGTCAAGTCGAGGGGTGTGCAAAGAGGTTTTCAAACGAGTTTTTTACAATATTTTTTATACGACTGCTAATAAAGAAAGAAAAATCAAATTTTAATTTAACTTGTTTATATTTCCGACATTTTTACAACAAAACTTTAAAAATTCAACAATTTTTTGACATATCTAATCAACAAAACATACGAGCAGTGACGGTTGCTACGGAACTAAGCCAACTTATATTGATGGGTGACAACAACAAAAATCACAATGACGAGAGACCCATATGCAGAAATGACATAGGCGTGCGCAAAAATGACATAAGCGTGTGCAAAACGTTTTGCACACAGCGTGCGCAAAATGCCATTTTCAGATCGTGTTCTCCGTGCGCAAAACCCCCTTTTACAAGACAGTCGTATAAAAAATTATAAAGACTTAATACTCATATTTCAACATTGTTTTTCTATTTTCAGAATCACCTATTTATTACGTTGTGCTCCATGTTGGAAAGTGTCAAGTTATCTACAAAATTGATGTAATACTAAAATAAATGGAGCACACTCCAAGTAAACTCCATGCTATTTGAACCTTAAAAACAGGTTTTTGTAAATATCTCTGAAACGAAAGCTCCTACCATGTCTTTGGTTATAACACAGATTTTTGAAAAATATGTGCGCTACAATATTCCGAAAACCGCATATTGATGCGACGCTCCGTTAAAATGTTAGAATTTTTTAAAATTCTGTCAAAAAACTGTTATTAGAATTGACCAAAATCTAATGAGCTCGTTACAGTATCGAATACTATTTTACCAAAAAATTTCATGAAAATCGGTTGGGCGGTTTAATAGCTATCGTGTTACGGACAGAGTTACATACACACACACACACATACACACACAGGCATCACGACGATACTGCAGGGTAGGTCAAAATACACCCAAATAACTTATTTTCGGCGTTATCTAAAAAAAAAACAATACCTTCTCTAGCCATTGCTGTGCGGGCTAGGAAGGTAAAAATCTCTGAAATCTATTAACTACTGCAGTTTTGGTTTAGATAATTTAGCTTAGAAACAATGCTCTTTGCCCGTGAGATACTTCATCTCTTTGTTTAACATCTTTTCTGGGTTGCTTGAACGGTATATTTTATTAATTAAGATTTACATATTAAGATTGATTCCTATGAGGTTTTAAGCTCTTTCAACAATTTAGAAAACATATCAGATATTTCAGATCAAAAATATCAAAAACATTTCGATTACAAATTTTGCAAAGTTTTTTCAGATATTTCTTTAACAAGTTCCAATTACAAAAGCTCGCCTTTTGGCTGTACAATAGCCTGACTTGTAACACTTCTTTCCGGATTTCAGTGCCTTTGAGACTTGGTCAGCCTATGTGCGAGCCTCACATCTGCACTTGCAGCCAAACATAAAAGCTCGCCTTTTGGCTGTACAATAGCCTGACTTGTAACACTTCTTTCCGGATTTCAGTGCCTTTGAGACTTGGTCAGCCTATGTGCGAGCCTCACATCTGCACTTGCAGCCAAACATTATTTACGGTCATTAATGACTGAGCTGTAATAAAAGTGCGGGTCGTTTGGTTCTCCACTGGTTCCATGGAAGAAGGGCAGACCTTTGTTTTGGAATACAACTTGTTGGGAAACAATGGACGAGTCATACAATAACAAAACATCAGTAAAACCAAACGAAGCTGCACGAAATGGAGTGCTCCAAAACACAAAAAATATGAAGAGCTAGAAGACAGATTTTTGTTATGCCCATTTAGCGTTAAAACATTTGGTTCTTGGGTTCATGAAGCTAAAGGCTTAATTAAGAAGATTAGCCTAAAAATCCCCGCAAAGAGAACATTTATCTTCATTACTCAAAGAATCAGCCTTGCTATTCAGTGTGGAAATGTGGCCTCAATAATCGGGATTATTCCGGCGCAACATGTTTTGGACAAATTTTTTTATGTATAGGTACACGTTAATTTATTTTTTTGGTATTTAATTATACATTGTTATATTTTTTTTATAAAATACATCTGGTTACTTCTTAAAAAAAAAGTTTCAAATCTATTGGTATTTTTTTAAATAAGTTCAGTTGTTATCCCAAAAGTAAGGGCTTTTAACCTTTAAAGTCCAATTGGCTACAGGACAAACAATTCGTGAAAGCATCAAAGCAACTAGAGGCTTACCTAAAGTACACTTTCCGAACTTTTTCACACATCGAACCCAGAAAACCCTCTGTATAAATTAGCTATTAAACAAACGTTAAACACATATTAATGTGAGAGTAGAACAGGTGAAAATTAACCACCCAGAAAATGCCTCTATAAAATAAATTAAGGGTATGTTTTAAAAATGGCCTAAAGGGAATACGTAGGGGTTGCAGTAAATTCCTAGTTGCGAAAAGTTAGATATATTTTTTATTTTTCGTAAGTCTTATGCATTTTAAAAATATAGCATGACTTTACACTAATTTTCAGTATTCGGTGCTAGTTTTTAGGTGGGTAATAATTTTTTTGAAATTGATTAATAAATTATTGAGCATATTATATTTTTTTAACAATTTTTACAATTTATTTAGGGTCGGGATCACCTGGCATTAATATTTTTGCCAGCAATCAAGTGCGGAAAATAATAGAAAAATAAGCAAAAATTATTAGAAAAAGTTTATTAATTAAGACGTTTTTTGTGCTACCACATCGAGTAATTCTGAGTTGAAACAGCTGCCAAATAAAAACTATTATAAAATAAAATAAAATTAAATAAAAAAGTTCAACTTGCGGAAAGCTTTACCGGACAATTTTTTTTTCATTATAACTTTTGAACTATACCATCGATTTTAATGGGAGAACCTGCACTTGACAGAGAATTAAACAAAGTTTTGACTAAATATATTTTTTTGTCCGCCATCTGAAAATCCAAGATGACGGACGAAATTAAATTGTACCCTTTAAAGATGCTCGTTTATTCTTGTATTGCGAACATGTTTTAATTATTTATTTAAATCAGTTAAAAAGCTGCACTCTTGCCACGCACAACAAGGTACGAATCAGCAAAATCGGTTTGATGGTTCTAAAAAAATATTTTTGTTTCAACCATTGTTTTGCATATTATACGATTGCCTTGCCAATCATGTCTGCATTTATTTGCTGATAAATTCAACCGATTTTGATGAAATAAAAAACATCCTGGTGAGAATTGATTGCTTTTTAAAGATCATGATCAAAATTTATCGCCATCTTAAAATTTAAGATGGCGGACAGAATCTTACTTAATTCTTCAAAAGGGCGTTTATTCTTATTTACTGAAAAATATTTGAGTTTTTTTTAATCTATAGAAAAAAAAACTCAAACTCAAAACATTTATTGCCAACAAAATCAAAACAACGCTTGACAAAGCAACGTCAAAAATTTGTATAAAATAGTTGGAACAATATGTTATTTCATTTTTAAATTAGTAAGTAAAATACCTAAATAAATACATATAAACATTTTTGGTAAAGATAGTTTTTAGCTCACACATATACTATACTATAGTAGTGTGAGCTATGGTGATCCTAATTTTTTCGAGAAAAAAAAAGTTGCTCCGATTTCAAAATTTTTTATATATCTTTGCGTTTCAGATGATTTTGAAACTTTTTTGTTGCGCCGTCTATCTGTCTGTCTGTCTGTCTGTCTGTCTGTCTGTCTGTCTGTCTGTCTGTCTGTCTGTCTGTCTGTCTGTCTGTCTGTCTGTCTGTCTGTCTGTCTGTCTGTCTGTCTGTCTGTCTGTCTGTCTGTCTGTCTGTCTGTCTGTCTGTCTGTCTGTCTGTCTGTCTGTCTGTCTGTCTGTCTGTCTGTCTGTCTGTCTGTCTGTCTGTCTGTCTGTCTGTCTGTCTGTCTGTCTGTCTGTCTGTCTGTCTGTCTGTCTGTCTGTCTGTCTGTCTGTCTGTCTGTCTGTCTGTCTGTCTGTCTGTCTGTCTGTCTGTCTGTCTGTCTGTCTGTCTGTCTGTCTGTCTGTCTGTCTGTCTGTCTGTCTGTCTGTCTGTCTGTCTGTCTGTCTGTCTGTCTGTCTGTCTGTCTGTCTGTCTGTCTGTCTGTCTGTCTGTCTGTCTGTCTGTCTGTCTGTCTGTCTGTCTGTCTGTCTGTCTGTCTGTCTGTCTGTCTGTCTGTCTGTCTGTCTGTCTGTCTGTCTGTCTGTCTGTCTGTCTGTCTGTCTGTCTGTCTGTCTGTCTGTCTGTCTGTCTGTCTGTCTGTCTGTCTGTCTGTCTGTCTGTCTGTCTGTCTGTCTGTCTGTCTGTCTGTCTGTCTGTCTGTCTGTCTGTCTGTCTGTCTGTCTGTCTGTCTGTCTGTCTGTCTGTCTGTCTGTCTGTCTGTCTGTCTGTCTGTCTGTCTGTCTGTCTGTCTGTCTGTCTGTCTGTCTGTCTGTCTGTCTGTCTGTCTGTCTGTCTGTCTGTCTGTCTGTCTGTCTGTCTGTCTGTCTGTCTGTCTGTCTGTCTGTCTGTCTGTCTGTCTGTCTGTCTGTCTGTCTGTCTGTCTGTCTGTCTGTCTGTCTGTCTGTCTGTCTGTCTGTCTGTCTGTCTGTCTGTCTGTCTGTCTGTCTGTCTGTCTGTCTGTCTGTCTGTCTGTCTGTCTGTCTGTCTGTCTGTCTGTCTGTCTGTCTGTCTGTCTGTCTGTCTGTCTGTCTGTCTGTCTGTCTGTCTGTCTGTCTGTCTGTCTGTCTGTCTGTCTGTCTGTCTGTCTGTCTGTCTGTCTGTCTGTCTGTCTGTCTGTCTGTCTGTCTGTCTGTCTGTCTGTCTGTCTGTCTGTCTGTCTGTCTGTCTGTCTGTCTGTCTGTCTGTCTGTCTGTCTGTCTGTCTGTCTGTCTGTCTGTCTGTCTGTCTGTCTGTCTGTCTGTCTGTCTGTCTGTCTGTCTGTCTGTCTGTCTGTCTGTCTGTCTGTCTGTCTGTCTGTCTGTCTGTCTGTCTGTCTGTCTGTCTGTCTGTCTGTCTGTCTGTCTGTCTGTCTGTCTGTCTGTCTGTCTGTCTGTCTGTCTGTCTGTCTGTCTGTCTGTCTGTCTGTCTGTCTGTCTGTCTGTCTGTCTGTCTGTCTGTCTGTCTGTCTGTCTGTCTGTCTGTCTGTCTGTCTGTCTGTCTGTCTGTCTGTCTGTCTGTCTGTCTGTCTGTCTGTCTGTCTGTCTGTCTGTCTGTCTGTCTGTCTGTCTGTCTGTCTGTCTGTCTGTCTGTCTGTCTGTCTGTCTGTCTGTCTGTCTGTCTGTCTGTCTGTCTGTCTGTCTGTCTGTCTGTCTGTCTGTCTGTCTGTCTGTCTGTCTGTCTGTCTGTCTGTCTGTCTGTCTGTCTGTCTGTCTGTCTGTCTGTCTGTCTGTCTGTCTGTCTGTCTGTCTGTCTGTCTGTCTGTCTGTCTGTCTGTCTGTCTGTCTGTCTGTCTGTCTGTCTGTCTGTCTGTCTGTCTGTCTGTCTGTCTGTCTGTCTGTCTGTCTGTCTGTCTGTCTGTCTGTCTGTCTGTCTGTCTGTCTGTCTGTCTGTCTGTCTGTCTGTCTGTCTGTCTGTCTGTCTGTCTGTCTGTCTGTCTGTCTGTCTGTCTGTCTGTCTGTCTGTCTGTCTGTCTGTCTGTCTGTCTGTCTGTCTGTCTGTCTGTCTGTCTGTCTGTCTGTCTGTCTGTCTGTCTGTCTGTCTGTCTGTCTGTCTGTCTGTCTGTCTGTCTGTCTGTCTGTCTGTCTGTCTGTCTGTCTGTCTGTCTGTCTGTCTGTCTGTCTGTCTGTCTGTCTGTCTGTCTGTCTGTCTGTCTGTCTGTCTGTCTGTCTGTCTGTCTGTCTGTCTGTCTGTCTGTCTGTCTGTCTGTCTGTCTGTCTGTCTGTCTGTCTGTCTGTCTGTCTGTCTGTCTGTCTGTCTGTCTGTCTGTCTGTCTGTCTGTCTGTCTGTCTGTCTGTCTGTCTGTCTGTCTGTCTGTCTGTCTGTCTGTCTGTCTGTCTGTCTGTCTGTCTGTCTGTCTGTCTGTCTGTCTGTCTGTCTGTCTGTCTGTCTGTCTGTCTGTCTGTCTGTCTGTCTGTCTGTCTGTCTGTCTGTCTGTCTGTCTGTCTGTCTGTCTGTCTGTCTGTCTGTCTGTCTGTCTGTCTGTCTGTCTGTCTGTCTGTCTGTCTGTCTGTCTGTCTGTCTGTCTGTCTGTCTGTCTGTCTGTCTGTCTGTCTGTCTGTCTGTCTGTCTGTCTGTCTGTCTGTCTGTCTGTCTGTCTGTCTGTCTGTCTGTCTGTCTGTCTGTCTGTCTGTCTGTCTGTCTGTCTGTCTGTCTGTCTGTCTGTCTGTCTGTCTGTCTGTCTGTCTGTCTGTCTGTCTGTCTGTCTGTCTGTCTGTCTGTCTGTCTGTCTGTCTGTCTGTCTGTCTGTCTGTCTGTCTGTCTGTCTGTCTGTCTGTCTGTCTGTCTGTCTGTCTGTCTGTCTGTCTGTCTGTCTGTCTGTCTGTCTGTCTGTCTGTCTGTCTGTCTGTCTGTCTGTCTGTCTGTCTGTCTGTCTGTCTGTCTGTCTGTCTGTCTGTCTGTCTGTCTGTCTGTCTGTCTGTCTGTCTGTCTGTCTGTCTGTCTGTCTGTCTGTCTGTCTGTCTGTCTGTCTGTCTGTCTGTCTGTCTGTCTGTCTGTCTGTCTGTCTGTCTGTCTGTCTGTCTGTCTGTCTGTCTGTCTGTCTGTCTGTCTGTCTGTCTGTCTGTCTGTCTGTCTGTCTGTCTGTCTGTCTGTCTGTCTGTCTGTCTGTCTGTCTGTCTGTCTGTCTGTCTGTCTGTCTGTCTGTCTGTCTGTCTGTCTGTCTGTCTGTCTGTCTGTCTGTCTGTCTGTCTGTCTGTCTGTCTGTCTGTCTGTCTGTCTGTCTGTCTGTCTGTCTGTCTGTCTGTCTGTCTGTCTGTCTGTCTGTCTGTCTGTCTGTCTGTCTGTCTGTCTGTCTGTCTGTCTGTCTGTCTGTCTGTCTGTCTGTCTGTCTGTCTGTCTGTCTGTCTGTCTGTCTGTCTGTCTGTCTGTCTGTCTGTCTGTCTGTCTGTCTGTCTGTCTGTCTGTCTGTCTGTCTGTCTGTCTGTCTGTCTGTCTGTCTGTCTGTCTGTCTGTCTGTCTGTCTGTCTGTCTGTCTGTCTGTCTGTCTGTCTGTCTGTCTGTCTGTCTGTCTGTCTGTCTGTCTGTCTGTCTGTCTGTCTGTCTGTCTGTCTGTCTGTCTGTCTGTCTGTCTGTCTGTCTGTCTGTCTGTCTGTCTGTCTGTCTGTCTGTCTGTCTGTCTGTCTGTCTGTCTGTCTGTCTGTCTGTCTGTCTGTCTGTCTGTCTGTCTGTCTGTCTGTCTGTCTGTCTGTCTGTCTGTCTGTCTGTCTGTCTGTCTGTCTGTCTGTCTGTCTGTCTGTCTGTCTGTCTGTCTGTCTGTCTGTCTGTCTGTCTGTCTGTCTGTCTGTCTGTCTGTCTGTCTGTCTGTCTGTCTGTCTGTCTGTCTGTCTGTCTGTCTGTCTGTCTGTCTGTCTGTCTGTCTGTCTGTCTGTCTGTCTGTCTGTCTGTCTGTCTGTCTGTCTGTCTGTCTGTCTGTCTGTCTGTCTGTCTGTCTGTCTGTCTGTCTGTCTGTCTGTCTGTCTGTCTGTCTGTCTGTCTGTCTGTCTGTCTGTCTGTCTGTCTGTCTGTCTGTCTGTCTGTCTGTCTGTCTGTCTGTCTGTCTGTCTGTCTGTCTGTCTGTCTGTCTGTCTGTCTGTCTGTCTGTCTGTCTGTCTGTCTGTCTGTCTGTCTGTCTGTCTGTCTGTCTGTCTGTCTGTCTGTCTGTCTGTCTGTCTGTCTGTCTGTCTGTCTGTCTGTCTGTCTGTCTGTCTGTCTGTCTGTCTGTCTGTCTGTCTGTCTGTCTGTCTGTCTGTCTGTCTGTCTGTCTGTCTGTCTGTCTGTCTGTCTGTCTGTCTGTCTGTCTGTCTGTCTGTCTGTCTGTCTGTCTGTCTGTCTGTCTGTCTGTCTGTCTGTCTGTCTGTCTGTCTGTCTGTCTGTCTGTCTGTCTGTCTGTCTGTCTGTCTGTCTGTCTGTCTGTCTGTCTGTCTGTCTGTCTGTCTGTAACGACCAACGCGCATAACTCAAAAACCACTTGGCCGATTTTCATGAAAGTTGGTACCTAGGCTGGGTCTTGGGTCGAGATGGTCCCATTTAAAAATGAACAAAATCCACCGAACACAAACCAAATAAAAGGGTGGGGGTAGATTTAAAAAATTAGAGTTTAAGTGAAAATATGGCCTGTGTGATATCAAACGAAAGGTAATTGAGTCTGGAGTTAAACAAAATACATTTTAATTTATTTAAAAAAAAGGGTGGGGGTATATTTAAAGAATTAGAGTTTAAGTGAAAATATGGCGTGTGTGATATCAAACGAAAGGTAATTGAGTCCGGAGTTTAACAAAATCCACCGAACACACACCAAATAAAAGGGTGGGGGTAGATTTCAAAAATTAGAGTTTATGTGAAAATATGGCGTGTGTGATATCAAACGAAAGGTAATTAAGTCTGGAGTTAAACAAAATACATTTTAATTTATTTAAAAAAAAGGGTGGGGGTATATTTCAAAAATTAGAGTTTAAGTGAAAATATGGCGTGTGTGATATCAAACGAAAGGTAATTGAGTCTGGAGTTAAACTAAATACATTTTAATTTATTTAAAAAAAAGGGTGGGGGTGTATTTCAAAAATTAGAGTTTAAGTGAAAATATGGCGTGTGTGATATCAAACGAAAGGTAATTGAGTCCGGAGTTAAACAAAATACATTATAGTTTCTGTTTTTTTTAAGGGTGGGGGTAGATTTCAAAAATTTGAGTTTAAGTCAAAACATGGCTTCTGTGGTATCAAACAAAAGGTAATTTAGTCTGGAGTTGAATAAAATTTATTTCAGTTTTTAGTTATATTAGCTCACACGTACACTTTAACTATAGTACCTAGTGTGAGCTTTGGGGCCCATATATTGGCAGAGTATTTGTAGCGTTTTTAAATTTTATTTCAATTTGAATTGATTTGATCTCTATTGGTAAACTGTTGTAGGCTTTTATAGCCTTATAAAATGGTCCCTTTTTAAATACTCTGCCAATATATGGGCCCCTAAGCTCACACTAGGTACCATAGTTAGAGTGTACGTGTGAGCTAATATAACTAAAAACTGAAATATATTTTATTCAACTCCAGACTAAATTACCTTTTGTTTGATACCACACAAGCCATGTTGTGAATTAAACTCAATTTCTTGAAATCTACCCCCACCCTTAAAAAAAACAAAAACTAAAATGTATTTTGTTAAACTCAGGACTTAATTACCTTTTGTTTGATATCACACACGCCATATTTTCCCTTAAACTCTAATTTTTAAAATATACCTCCACTCTTTCTTTTTAAATAAATTAAAATGTATTTTGTTTAACTGCAGACTCAATTACCTTTTGTTTGATATCACTCACGCCATATTTTCACATAAACTCTAATTTTTGGAATCTACCCCTACCCTTTTATTTGGTTTGTGTTCGGTGGATTTTGTTCATTTTTAAATGGGACCATCTCGACCCAAGACCCAGCCAAGGTACCAAATTTCATTAAAATCGGCTAAGCGGTTTTTGAATTATGCGCGTTGGTCTTTACAGACAGACATACAGACAGACATACAGACAGATAGACAGACAGACAGACAGACAGACGGCGCAACAAAAAAGTTTCAAAATCATCTGAAACGCAAAGATATATAAAAAAATTTGAAATCGGAGCAAAATTAGGAGCACCATAGCTCACACTACTATAGTATAGTATATGTGTGAGCTAAAAATGTTGATCTATGAATAGGAATTGCAAGCTCAGCTCTGGGTCTGATTTCAACAGTCATATTACTGCCGTAGCTGCCACTGTTTGTTATAAAAAGGGCTTTGTGTTTTTTAACAAAAATAAAAAGTTGTAGGAAATAGATAGATGACACTGTCAGTATTCTTAGTCTGGTGAAGTGCTGAGCACATGAAGTGCCTGGTTTAAGTTTCAGTAAACACCTTATAATCCTTTTTTGCGTTCGGAACACATCCATTGCAAAAGAGGAGGACCCCCAAAAAATACTCTGCCAATCTATGGGCACCTAAGCTCACACTGGATACTAAAGTTCTAGTGTATCTACGTGAAAGCTAATATAACTAAAAACTAAAGTATATTTTACTCCAGACTCAATTACCTTTCGTTTGATACTACACAAGCCATGTTTTGACTTAAACTCTAATTTTTCAAATCTACCCCCACCCTTTTTAGAAAAATTATAATGTATTTTGCTTAACTCCAGACTCAATTACCTTTCGTTTGATATCACACACGCTATATTTCCACTTAAACACTAATTTTTGAAATTTACCCCCACCTTTTTTTTTTAAATAAACTAAAATGTATTTTGTTTAGCTCCAGACTCAATTACCTTTCGTATGATATCACACACGCTATATTTTTACATAAACTCTAATTTTTGAAATCTACCCCCACCTTTTTATTTGGCTTGTGTTCGGTGGATTTTGTTCATTTTTAAATGGGACCATCTCGACACAAAACCCAGCCTGGGTACTAAATTTCATTAAAATCGGGCAAGCCGTTTTTGAGTTATGCGCGTTGGTCGTTACAGACAGACATACAGACACACAGACAGACAGACAGACAGCCAGACAGCGCAACAAAAAAGTTTCAAAATCATCTGAAACGCAAAGATATATAAAAAATTTTGAAATCGGAGCAACTTTTTTTTTCTCGAAAAAGTTAGGATCACCATAGCTCACACTACTATAGTATAGTAGTAGTGTGAGCTAATAATACCATATGATAGTACACTATGTAATAATATGTTCTAAGACTGTCAAATGTCTAATAACAGCACAAGAGCTATTATGTTTGTTTTTTAGTGTATTTATTTGTTGTTCCCAACGAAGACATGAATCTATTGTGATTCCTAAGAAATCTGTAAGTTCTAAAACTGGTATAGACTTTCCATTGAACTGAACATATAAAGATTCATCATTTTTGATTTTTTTGCGAAAAGTTAGTAAGAAATGAATTTATAAAGAAATGAATGCAGACAGGATTGGCAATGCAACCGAATAATTTGTAAAACAATGATTAAAACAAACTCCGATTTTGTGAGAACCACTACACCGATTTTATTAACTTGTACCTCTTTATGCGGGAGAAAAGAAGTGTTTTTCTATAAATAAAAAAAACTAAAACATTTTTGCAAAATAAGAATAAATACACCATTTTGAAGAATCAAGTATGATTCTGTTCGACATCTTAAATTCCAAGATGACGGAAAATTTCAATATCAATCTTTAAACAGCAATCAATTCTCACCACGATTTTGTTTATATCACTAAAATCGGTTCAGTAATAACGAATTTATAGGGAAATTAATGCAGACAGGATTGGCAATGCAATCGTAGAACCTGTAAAAGAATGGATAAAACAAAAATAGATTTTTTGAGAACCACCACACCGATTTTACTAATTTGTACGGCGTTGTGTGAGGGAAAAGTAGCAATTTCCTATAAATTAAAAAAAAAACTAAAACATTTTCGGAAAATAAAAATAAGCACGCCATTTTGAAAAATCAAGTACTATTTTAAAATGGCGACAAATTTTCATCATAACCTTTAAAAAGCAATCAATCCTCACTAGGATGATTTTTACTTCATCAAAATCGGTTTGGTAGTAATGAAGTTATACGGAAATAAATGCAGACATGATTGGCAAGGCAATCGTATAATATGCAAAACAATGGTAAAAGCAAAACTATTTTTTTTAGAACCACTGAACCGATTTTGCTAGTTCATACCTTGTTATGCGTGACAAGAATCCAGCTTTTTCACTAATTTAAAAAAATAATTAAAACATTTTCGCAACACAAGAATAAACGAGCATCTTTGAAGGGTATATTTTGATTTCGTCCGCCATCTTCGATTTTGAGATGGCGGACAAAAAATATATTGGGTTAAAACTTTGATTAATTCTCTATCAAGTGCAGCTTGTCCCATTAAAATCATTGTATAGTTCAAAAGCTATAATGAAAAAAAATTGTCCGGTTTTTTGGCCCACCCGGTATACGCGTTTATAAAGATCTTTTTTTAAATTTTTATTATAAAACAGATTTGCACAGGCCTAAATCTGCCATTTATATTTTTAAGATACAGTTGTGCGGCTTCTATCAATCAGCCATTTGCACCATTTGCACCTAGACCAGGAGTAGTGTAGTAGTGGAGGTTCTAATTCAAATGGTAACATGCCATCCACTTCTCCGAAGTGGATGACCTGCTGCTGAAGAAGTGAACTTGATCTGACCTTGGGGCTAAAAGAAGTGTGCAAGAAGCTGTCAGCAATGACGTAACAACCAGAGGCTGTTGAAAGGCCCTAATGAGTTAGGTGGCAATGTGAGAGTAGGTAAAATGAGGTGGTTTTTTTGGTAAGCTAGCTACTTCACTAGCTTCGCCTGGTCTAGGTAAGGCCTTAGCTGTTGAAAGGCCCTATTGGCAATGAGTTAGGTGCCAGCCAGTAAGATAGCCACTTCACTCGCTTAGCCTGGGCTAGGTAAGTCCTAATGTGAAAAAGGCCTTAGCT